>QLSR01001487.1:852856-869628 GCA_031780015.1 Citrullus colocynthis
AAAAAAAAAAAAAAAAAAAAAAACTGGGATATTAAGAGAAAACAATTTGTCAAAGGTTGCCTTGTTCGAATATTGAAGTATAAACAAGTTTATCAACTTCATTTCAGTCCTTGTTATCGTTATCATCTGTGTTTGAATGGAAATTTTCTTTTCCAGTTGGGTATAACTTTTTTTTTTTCTTTCTTTTTGGAAAATAATTCATATTTATTCCAATATGAAATGAAAATGGATAAGAAAATGACGAATATTTTCTGATTTGAAAAATAATACATGTATACTTAATAATTAGTGGTTTGTCTAAAATGATTGTTAATTGGGTTTCTACATTTTCATTGGATCACGAAACATCAATTAATTAAATAGAGAGATTTGGAAAAATCAAAAGTAGCGTTGAAACCACTTTTATTTTTTTATAAAAAAAAGATAAAAATAATAATAAAACAAATTTTAGTTAATATTTTTATTACCAATTTCTTTTAAGTTTTAAACATATATTTCTAAAAATATAAAGAATCTGTTCTAAAATTGAGCAGGGAGCAAAATGACAAGAAAATGGAGCACTAAAACTGAAAAATTATAATATTAAAATAATAAAATAATACAAAAGTAATTAAAATAACCAAATAAAATAAAAATAAAGAAAGTGGAACTTTATGAAAAATAAATTTAAAATTTCACCAATCTTTTCTTTTCTCTCCAATCAGTGTGTTACAATATTTACCAAGAGCCTGATAATTTAGCAAGTAGGTGGTGGAGTTTTATGGCCACTAAGATGTGTCTTTAGGAGACATATGACCTTTAGTCACTAAGCTTGACATGGACATCTATTTACAAAGATAATATTTATAATGGAATCATCTTTTTTAAAAAAAATGATTAAAAAATAATCTTCAAACATATATTTTAACTTATAATAAAAAGACATATAAATCGAGATACAAAGTTATTATTGGTTATATAGAGATATGAATAATATTTGGATGCACCTTTGTCGCATTATCTTTTACTATCCATGCCAATTACACGGTAGAAAATACTAAAATATACTTTAAAAGAAAATTGAAAGAAGAATTTATTACATCACAAATTGTGGTTGGTTGAATAAACTATGAAATAGTAAAATTAAATTAAGAAAACATGCAACCCATAGGATGATGCGCCCCAACATTTTTTTTCTTAAGAATACTCTCCATTGGCATGATTAACTCTTTGATCTAGTTTTTATTTGGAGTGAAGTTTTGCTATATTTATAAATATTTTGTTTCTTTTTACTATATTTGAAAAGAACCCTTTGGTCTATAGGTTTCAAATGTTACATTTCTAACCTTTGGATTACAATTTTTTTTTTTTCATTTGATTATTATATTTTAGAATTTACACTTTTAAATTTTATTTTTTATTAAATACTAATTTTCAATTCCATTTGGTTATTATATTTTAGAATTTACACTTTTAAATTTTATTTTTCATTAAATACTCATTTTCAATTCTTGGTGCTAATTAATGTTTTGTTTAATTAATTTTATAAAATTAGGTTGTTTATAGGGAAATTATCTTAAATGGCAAAACTGCTAAAAATATTTACAACTTATAGCAAAATACACAATTTTTTGCAATAGACCGCGATAAACTACTATCTTTGTCTTGATAAACCGTGATAGACTACTATCTGTGTCTATCGTGGCACATATAATAGTCTATCGCGATTTATCGCAGATAGACAGTGAAATTTTGCTGTATTTGTGTATATATATATATATTTTGTTTCTTTTGCTATATTTAAAAAAAGCCCTTGTTTCTAATTAAATTAGTTTTCACTACTTAAAACAATTAAAAAGGTTCACATCATAATTATCATAAGCTAAATTAATTGAAAATTAACCTCAAATACCAAAACTAACATCGATAAAAATTCAACGGTAAAAATGTAAAATACAGAAATCTATAAACCAAATAAAAACTAAACTCAAAAGAATAAAAATACAACAAGAAATTAAATAGATTTTGAACCCAATTTTATTATGTGATCTTCCACACTCCCACCCTATCATATCTTAGTGGCTAAGTAGACACTAAATAGACATCCCCTATTTCAAAACTAAATAGACACAGTATTAGAAATGCACAAGCAAAGCTCATGATTATGGTGATTCAAATTATGGTGGCAGGTAGGCTTTTTTATACTTGCATTTAATTTGTTGCGTGAGAACTAAAAGGTGAAAGATATACTCTATTCGGTGGATTCAACAACAGGGAAACGTTGGGAATATGTTTGAGAAATGCATTTCATTATATTAGCATAATTTAATTAAAATCCAAAACATATTTATCAGTTAATTATATTCTACCACACTTATAAATGTAACCATACAGCCGCTATCATATCCACATCAACAAAATTCTAAACAATAATCAATAGCTGGAAGCGTTGAAATAAATAAATTAATATTAAACCAATAATTGGTTTGACAAAAACCACAACTAAAAACTTTGCCGTATCAGATTAGAATAATAAGAACATATTAAATCATTTTTCATGACCAAGTCTCAAGCACGTCACACATTCAATTAAAAACCTTTGTCCTAAAACACACACAACTTTCACTATCTTCTCCCCCACCAGTTTTGTACTTCTCAAAATATTAACTAATTAGAATATTTATATTTTCAACTTAATTACTCCTGTAATTGTATGCCCCTAGCTAAAATAAAATTTTAGATGTACCCAAATTTTCAATTTTGTATAATAAATTTCTAAATTTTCAAATGTTTGTGTTTAATGTGTGGTTTTTGATCAATTCAAAATGTTTTAAGATTTACTAATCTGTTGCACACTTTCAAAATTTATCGTACATTTTTTTAATTTTAATTAGAGAAATATTAGTACCATATCTGAAAAGTGAATTTAACCCAAACTAGTTTAACAAATAATCAAAACATTAATTAGATAGTTGAAAATAGAATATTAAGTATTAAATGAAAAACGAGAGGAAAATTCACAGGTGTCTTCCTTCTCCTTCCAGCCATTTTTTTAAAAAGATTAAATCATTTTAAAGGATAATTGTACATAAAGATCATTTTTTAAAAAAAGATTATTTACATCCTTGCCATTGTCGACAATTTTGTTGGAAAACTAAAATGCTTACCTAATTTTGGATTGATATCATTAAAAAGTTTAGAAAAAAATATTTACCATTGCATCTATTTAAACATTTTTTTTAATCTACAGTGATTTTTTTTTTTTTTTTTAAGACACTAAATTAAAGCTAAAACTACTCATGAGAATAAAAAATATGAAAGTGATCCTCAGAAGAAGGAAAATGGGCTCAAATCATTTTTCTCAGAGTTTAGTTTGTGACTATTTAGTTTTTATATTTTTAATTTTATAATATTTTAATTTATGTACTCTAACTAAATTTTAATAAGTAATAATTTATTTTTATATTTTATAATTTATAACAATTTAATTTTTTTTCGTGCAAAATACAATTAAAAATGAATGAAATTTCTTACATGTTGATGGATAAACTAATTAATGGTTTTCTTACAAATAATAATAATAATAATAATAAAAAGAAAGAGCCAAGTTTGTTTATAAGTATAAACATTAAGTCATTATATTCAAAATAGATAACTAAGAGCCAAGTTTGTTTATAAGTATAAACATTAAGTCATTATATTCAAAATATATAACTAAGTTTGATGAGATTTTTCACTATAGTAACTGATTTGCTGTAAATTTGAAAGTACATAACTAAGATTGTTAGTTGTAAGAGCAAAAGAACTAGATTATATTACAAAATTAAAAATATAAGGATTATAACGTTACAAATGAAAAAAAAAGTTTACTAAACAGTTATTTCTAATAAAGTTTAGGGAAAAAATGATTCTTAAACTAAACAAAGTAAGAACATTAGAATAAATATATTAGAAAAGGAAATCGTAATAGAAGTTTCCTGTAGTCCATATATATAGTAGATAGATAAATAATAAGCCAAAAATTAATCAGTAAATTGATTTCCATTTAGAATTATATATAATATGAAAACGCTGGACAAAAGGAAAAAAATGGGTTACGAAACAGATAAGAATTACGTTATTACACATTTAACACATACATAAGCTATTAAATCCAAAATGTTATTTACAAACCAAAACTGCTATGATTTATTTTATTTAAAATTTGGTAATATTACCGTAAAATTTAATAATTTAGGATTCTGAAAACAAGCTAAGTAGAAAATCACGACAAAGTGCCTGACCCAAGATCGAGGACGAGTTTGTTATTCGTACCTGTTAATAGCAAGTTATGTGACAAAATGATGTGTTGACAACTAAGAAGCCTATAGTTCAACAAAATTAATAGAGCTAGTACATTTTAAATGTGTAATAAATTATGACCTTCAATTTTATAATTAACACAAGATTTTAAACTAGACTTACAAACTCTAAGAGTTCAATGACTAAACTTGTAATTTATGGTTACAATTATCTAGTTTAAATAATTTCAACTTTTTTTCTTTCAATTTTAGCGAATCTCTTATTATTGTTATTTCTAATACAATAATAAATATGAGAAAATTTGAACCACATACTTATTAATCGCTGATACATACTATATATTAGTTGGATTAAGTTCTCTTTAACAATGAATCTATTATAATGTTGATATGAATACGATACGTTGATTAAAATGTTAAGAGATAATTCCATGCAATCATGATGAATAGTAGAATGAAGTAGCTAACAAAATGGAGTGCGAAGGAACAAGTTGAAGATCTCCATGCAATCATGATGAGTAGTAGAATGAAGTAGCTAACAAAATGGGGTGGGAGGGAACAAGTCGAAGATAGTTAGATAAATATTAATCAAGTAACAATATTGACAATATAAATCTATTTCATAGTTAATACTCCTAGTATTTTCCTTAAAATTGGAGTTGAAACAAAATACACTTCCTTTCTATTAGGGCAAGTAAGCATAATCACGAGTCCATTTAAATTTGTTTTCTGAAAACTAATTAATAATAATCTGTAAATTATGTATAAAACAATTATATTACAATTGCAATAAATTTAATTACGGACCAACCTTTCTAGAAAAAGAAAATTTAAAAAATAAAAAATAAAAAGAGACCCAAGTTTAATTTTCATACCACCCATTTCAAATGTTAATTAAATAACATAAGATAAAGTGCCCCATTGACGGGTACCAATAATAAAATAATTAATGAGTAAATTATTGATCGAAAATTGACACTCAAAATTAATTAAAAAATATATAGAAATCTGAAGCGTGAGTATATTGATTGGGCAAAGACCTAAAGAAACAAAGATAGTGTTTTTATTGTTGTTCTAAATTCAAATGGTTTAGTGTATCTTACTATCCCACGCGTTTTCTTATTGGTGCGAGCCCAAGTCTCAGGCCTTCTGTCCTCAAAACATGTGTATATAAACAAACCCATTCGCCTTTAAACCATGCACTCAAAAGCACCTCAAATCCTCCAAATATGTATTTTCCTTCCATAATTTTATCACTCATTTTTGCCCATGTATTCATCTTCTCCGGCTTCCCTCTCATGGAGGCGGCCGGCGGGAGTTGGCGGTTGCTGCAGAGAAGCGTCGGAATATCAGCCATGCACATGCAGTTGCTTCGAAACGACCGTGTTGTGATGTTCGACCGCACTGATTTTGGTCCCTCAAATTTGTCTTTGCCCGGAGGAAAATGCCTTAGAGACCCAAAAGCCAACATAAAAGTCGACTGTACGGCTCATTCTATTGAGTATAATGTCATCACCAACACATTCCGACCACTCATGGTCCAATCCGACGTTTGGTGTTCCTCCGGCGCCGTATTCCCCCACGGCACTCTCGTCCAAACTGGCGGTTTCAATTCCGGCGAACGCCGAGTCAGAATGTTCAAGCCCTGTCCCACGTGCGACTGGGAGGAAATCCCGTTAGGACTATCGGCCCGCCGGTGGTATGCCACTAACCATATTCTTCCCGACGGCAGACAGATAATCATTGGTGGCCGAAGACAGTTCAATTACGAATTCTACCCAAAAAACAGAGCAACTCAAAGAGTGTTCGATTTGCCTTTCTTAGCAGAGACCAATGATAACAACATCGAAAACAATTTATACCCATTTGTTTTCCTTCAACCCGATGGGAATTTATTCATATTCGCCAACAATCGAGCGATTCTATTCGATTATACTAAAAACAGAGTCGTCAAAACATTTCCGGCGATTCCCGACGGCGAGCCGCGGTGCTACCCGAGTACAGGCTCCGCCGTGATGCTTCCGTTGAAAGTGGATGCTAAATTTATTGAAGTTGAGGTATTGGTATGCGGTGGAGCTCCGAAAGGGGCTTATACGAAGGCCAATCGTGGGATTTTTGTAGAGGCGTTGAGAACTTGTGCCAGAATTAAAACTACTGACCGGAATCCTCAGTGGATCATGGAAACAATGCCGCAACCCAGAGTGATGGTTGATATGTTGTTGCTTCCAAACGGCAACGTTTTGCTCATTAACGGAGGCTCCGCCGGTACCGCCGGTTGGGAAATCGGCCGGAACCCGGTGTTAAATCCGGTTCTGTACCACACTAATAACCCGGTCGGTAAAAGATTCGAATTGCAAAATCCGACCACAATTCCCCGAATGTACCACTCGACGGCGGTATTACTCCGCGACGGCCGTGTTCTCGTCGGCGGCAGTAATGCACACGCATTTTACAATTTCACCGGCGTGCTTTATCCGACAGAATTAAGATTAGAAGCATTTTCCCCTTCGTATTTAGACCCTGAATTTTCATATCTACGACCCGCAATACAATTCCCAGCTTCTCCGGCAAAGCTCCGGCATGGGCAAGCATTGAAGGTGGGTTTCACAGTTCCCGGAAAAGTTGACCCGACAAGAGTGTCGGTGACGATTTTTTCGCCGTCGTTCAACACTCATTCCTTCTCCATGAATCAGAGGCTGTTGATTCTGGGTAGCAGGAATTACAGACTTAGAGGGAATTGGAAATATGAAGTTGAGGTTACAATTCCGAGATCCGGTAATATTGCACCGTCGGGATATTATATATTATACCTTGTTCATCAGGAAATTCCGAGCGAGGGAATTTGGGTGCAAATTCAGTGACGGAAATTTGACGTCAATTTCGGGTTTTCTCTGTTTGGATATAATATTTAATCTTCATTTGTGTTTTAATTGAGTTTTATTTTTTAACATAAATAATTGTCGATAAATATAAAAAACAAAAGGAAAAGGAAAAGGAAAAGAAAAGAAAAGAAAAGAAAGAAGTGGTTTGTTTGGAGAAAGGTTTGATGTGTTCCACATGAATAAAGGTTGGATAATTATTAGTTATTACTTATAAATTTCGTCGGATGTAAATAATTTAAGTTATATAGCTTGGTTTCTGATTAGTGTTTGCTTGCTTACAAGTCCTGTTGATTATTTGAAATGAAATGTTTATAATATATGTTTTTTTTTCCCTCTAGCTATCAAAAGTTGCACCCATTTTGTATCTCTCCATATTTCAAAACGTTTATAATAGGTTATTGCACGTTTGAATTGTTGTCAATGTTAATTGGTAATACTAAAATGAAAAAAAAAAAAAAATCAATTACAGTTTGATGTTGAAACATTTCTCTCTTAAAAGGTCATAGGGTTGTGATTTAATATTCTATAAAAAAAAAATATATATATATATATATATATATATATTTACTTGATTAACATAATGATTATATTGTTAAAAAATCACGTGGTATGTTGGTGTCTAATAAGTGATACAAAGGTAACTAAACAAACGATAAGTAATTACTTGACAATTGACAGTAAATTAAATGTTCAATAAAGAGTGAATAAAAGTTCAACTGTCTATAGTTGTAAGTTTAGACAAATGAAAAAACAAATATAGCGAATCAACTAAATTCTTGATCTTCTAAAAGTATTAATTCTAATTTCATACTTATCTTCTTCATTGCTTCAAGTTTTCTTCTTAGATTAAGGACTCACGACATACTTTGAGAAGAATCTTGGGCATTTAGGACTAATTTTCAAAATTATTTTGAAGAACCCTAATCAAGCATTTTTGAAAGGAAGACATTTGACATCAATCCAAAAAGTCAAGAAATGATTAGATTGTCTCGTTTGATCCAATATTCATTCTTAGATTCATAATTCGTGCTAAAGATGATTCGAATCCAACTTTATTGAATCTCAATGGAATTTTGGTTTCTTGATCAATAAAAAATTCTTGAGCCGATTTTCTCTCATTGTTTGTGATAATTTGCAATTTCAATAAGAGAAAATTAACCTCCATCTAATTTGACTCTAGTAGTCTTACTATCTAGATTGATCACTTTTGTAATGGTTGATTGAAGAAGACATCAACTTAGTAGAGGAACGTTCTCCAAAGGTTTGATCCACGGTGGAAAGAAAAAAAAATTCAACCAGTTTTGTTATTGTTAGACGTCTTATAGCTCTAAAACCGTAATGACTTTCAAGGTGACAAAAGGAATGATCACAAAAAATAAAATTATTCTCACTCAATGAAGTGATGACTAACGAGGCACATAGCCTTTGGGTAGATGCAAATTGTGTAAAAAGATCGGTAAACAAACTATACAACTCAAAAAAGCAAAATCACAAAATGAACTATATATTCAATTGTAACAATAAAAATATATAGCTAGCTTAACAAAACAATTCACTTAATACACACCACATCCTTCGATACTTAGGGTGTGTTTAGAATATATTTTCAAGTGTTTAATTTAAAAATAAGTTATTTTAAAAGAAATACAAATGTTTGACAACCACTTAAAATGAATTTTGAGAGTCATTAGTGTATTTATTTTGAAGATTTCTTATCAAAAGTGTTTAAATGAAAATTAATTTTTTTTTAAAAAAAGTATCTTTTAAGTTAATCCAAATGAACCCTTAAGATAATTCGTGAGGTTTTAAAATGTAACTAGAAGTTATGATAATAAAATACCCAACTTAACCCTGTTGAAGTTATAATGATGTGTATATGTATATAGGTGGGATGTCCTACAATTTCTCTTCTTTCTTATTTGATAATTAGGATGCTCTCGGGCTATATAGATGTCCAATTTGCACACTCTTAAGCCAAATAAGCTTACCTCTCCGGCTGCAGTCCTATAGTTAAAATACACTTAATAGCTTAAAAATCAATCTCCATGTATATAAGTGAGATGTCCTTTGATTAGGAATAGGATGCTCTCAGGCTATACGAATGTGCAATTTGCACACCATAGGCCTACGTCTCCGGCCGTGACCTAGTTAATTAAAAGTACGCCCAATAGCTTAGACATTTCCAATTTATGCCATATCAATCTCAAAAGTTATATATATATATATATATATATGAACGAAAAACGAGATTATGCCAAATTAAATTTTTAGAGCTTTTAAATATTGAGTTTGAAAATCTAAAGTGTCAAATGTAGTCTAAATCGGAGTTATGAGAGGAAAGATGGTGCATTTTCTCCTTTTAAACAAACAAAGTGGTTGTTTAAAACCATTTAAAATATAAGACAAAATAACTACAATTAGAGAGATATGAATGAGATATGTAATTAAATCAAAACAAAACATAATGGTTGGTGTTATAATTTACTAATTTATATGAAAAGAATGTTATATGATTGATGAGGAATTGGGGATGAAATAAATGAGATTTAAAAAGGGTTGAGCGAAAATAGGTTTTTGGTTGTGATGGAAAGGTGTGATAGTTTCCAAAAAGGAATAGAAAGCAATGGAAGTGGGTAAGTCTGTTTTGCTTTAGCCAAGAATAATATTAATAGAATGAATTTCATAGGATTATCATATGAATAATCGAATCGACGACAAAAGAAGGTGAACCGACTCTGCTGTCGTCTTCATCATCGTCAAATTCTAACGTCCTTACACTAAATTAAATATGGTATGCTCTAAATCCAATATAAATCCACTTTGCTTTATGAATGTGCTGATCGAAGAGAAGAGAGTTGTTTTCATTTTCAACTTTTCATTGTCACCCATTTTCATTTTTAGTTTCAATGCCAAAAATAAATAAATATATATATATATATATATATATATATTATTCATGCATGCAACAATTACAACACGTCAGATTATATCATATGTGTTCTCTCACATGAATCCCCTATCACTCTTACATGTAACGAGATTTAAGTTTTAAAAACTTTTTTAAACGGGTTTCAACGAGAGCTAACTGAAAATTTTTATAATGACATGGTAAAAATTTGAACGTTACGTTTGATCATTTTATAGATAATATAAACATGCCTTTAACTAAACTATGTTCTGGTTGATTACATACAAAGAGAAGTTGAAATATACACATGTATAGTTTAAATTATATCTTATTTCCATGGTAATTAACCCTTGTTTAAAAATTATATGAGGCTTATTTGATTATGGTTTTCAAATTATATACTTGTTATTAAATAACATGGGTTCCATCTCAAAACCAATTGGCAATGAGTAAAATAGCCTATCTATCTTATTAGGAGTGTGAGGTCTTACCAAGGTTCCTAATTTTCTTTTATTGGACCAAAATGCATGTTTAAGTTTAATGAATTATGGATTTTGACACCATATTAGATAATATGAGTTTCTATCTCAAAATCAATTAACAATGAATGGAATAACTCATTTATCTTATTAACTGTGTGAGATGCTTTACTTTTTCCAATTTAAGATCCTCAATACATGTCAGTAACCGCATATATACTAAATAAGATAACTATTTTTAGGGCATGGAGTTACTAAATAAGATAACTATTTTTAGTGTATGGAATTGAGTTTTAACTTCTTGCTTTGTTGGAAACGTCCCATTATTTGAGTAGGGGTTCTCGAATCTATACTATAATATGAATTCAAATATGCACTAATATCAACAGTTCAACTCTCAAAGACTAAAACTGAAAACAATAATATAAAACCTTATTCAAAATAGTGTTACATAAAAATCTTTCAAATATCCTGTCCATTCTTATGAAAGTAAATTTGAAATTATTAGTCAGATTTAGAAAGTAAAAGCTTGATTGAAAACTATTATTATTGTTTCTGTGGCTAGTCAGCATAAGAAAATCGTCAGAAGTAGAAATTTAACAAACCACATCAAACTATAATGCTAAATCATTCGAATATAAAGGGTTAGGATATTCTGTCTTATTTTTGTACGAGTTCATATAATTTAAATATACATCAAACTTAAATGTAAAATCGACTCTTAAATCATTGATTGACCAAAAAGTTTAAGTTGATGAGTAGAGATAATTTGGAAGAAAATGACATTGCAGGCTTTGAAAGGGGATAAGACTTTCCTGAATCACCGACTATGATATCATCTTAAATCACTAATTGACAAAAAATAAATTTAATATTATATCATTTACTAGACTAAAATTATAAATTAAGGAATATACACCCCATTTGACCTTAGTTTAACTAGTTAAAATATTATTACAACATTGAATATAGAAAAAGTCAAGACATTCGAATCTATGCTTGTACATTCATTTTCGATTTTGTTTTAGGTTAATCACGATGTTGGGAAAATTGACATGAAAATCTGGAGTTCACCCATGAGAACCAGCAAACAGGAGTTGGATATGAAAAAGAACCACAAAAAATATATGGAATAAAGTTGTGATCCAAAGAGTTCCCGCTGTGAATTAAAATTCATCATTATTCATTAATTTGGTCAATTTGTTCAGTGGATTTTTCTTTGGATCCAATTGGATAAAGCAGCTAATTAAAAAGACATGGTTATTAATTATATTCAAAGAAACAATGAAACCGAATTCAGACAATCGAATCAATGTTTGTCGGGAAGAAAGTGGCTGACAATATGTTTTGCATTTTTTTAAACTCAGAGAGAAACAGACGTGTGGGCATGTCGAACCCCGAACTGGGCCAGGCCCATCAACGTTTTTGGACATTCAATTCTATTTGAGTTGGTAAGAGATAACTGGGCCAGGCCCATCGTGGCCTTTTAGTTGGGTCGGGCCTACAATGTACCGTTTATCCTCGACAAAATTGAACAGCACGAGAAACAGCTAATAGGGTCACGAGGCCGAGACAACGTCGTCCGACCATTTCAATTTCCCAACCATACAAATTCCTTATTATTTCCTTCGCTTTATTTCTTTTTCACTGTTCCTCACGGGTTTTTTGCATTTGCAGTTGCAAAATTAATAAACTAATAAGATTTAAGATTCTGAAAAAAAAGAGGGTATATTCTTAAATTAATTCGAAAGAAAAATAACAACGGAGAAGAAGAAGAAGGAACGGTCAAGATTTACGAAGAAGACAAGATAGACAGGAATTTGGATTAAAAAGAGAGAAAATCTCAGAGATAATGACTTAAAGGAAAAGTCTTAGGAACCCAAAAAAATTAAAAAGAGACATATATATATATATATATATTTTTTAAAAACTGAGTCCAATAAAATCCATTTATTTCTAATGCCTACTTCACTTTCTCTCTCTATTTGAATTTATTTCCTTTTTTAATTGAAAAATCCTAATTCTCGGAATGCCCAAACAAATCCACCCCACCACTTTTCGTTTTTTGGTTTCTTTTATTTTATCTTAAAATTTTTATTTTTTGCTTTAGCCATTTTGCTATTGCTTCCCTTTTGGATTAGGGTTTCTTCTTGCTTCACCTTCTTCGTCTTGGAGTGAAAAAGCTGATACCCTTCCCGATCTCGTCTACTAGCCGTTAACTTCTCCTTTTTCCCGCCAATTTTAGCTTCTCTTAACCCATTTCTTTACTTCCTTTTTTCAACCCCTTTGCTTTGCGCTTCCTTCTGTCGTTTCTCGCTGCCGGTGTCTTTTGGAATTTCTTTTTACCGTTGCTCTCTCTGAGCTTGGCGGGAATGTCTACGCTCGACGCCGGTTCCAAGGTCGAGGAGGTTAAGGAGAAGGAAGAGAAGGCAGGGGAGCTTTTGTTCTGTGGTGCTACCTGCTGGGATATAATTGGTCGGAAAAAAGGTTCCGTTGAAGGCAACTTGGTCTCTCCCACTCGCCTTCGCCCGCTCGTGGGCGTTGACATTCGTTTTGTTGCTGCTGGTTGCAGTAAGTTTTTGCTATTCTGTTCAGGGGTTGAGATTTTGTGGGTTTTAAGTAGGTTATGCTCGGCAAGGTTTGGTTTTTATGTTAGGTTTTTTCTTCTAAACTAGACAGAGAGGTTGTTTGATACTTTGACGTATTTTATGGAGTATTCAACTCTGATCCTGCATTGCAGTGAAGTGGTTATTGACGTTTTGAATGTTAATCTTGGCGTAGCATCGTGTCATTGTGTGGCATTGGACGTGGAAGGGCGTTGCTATACCTGGGGACGCAATGAGGCATGTTTACTCTCAACTTTGAAGCTTGGAAGCCGTTTTGGTTTCCTGTAATTTTAGTTTCTTGTCTATTAATTGAATTCTTCCTGAACTATGAAGTTATTTGTGTTCAGAAAGGTCAATTGGGTCATGGAGATTTGATTCAGCGAGATAGGCCTACTATAGTATCTGGCCTTTCGAAGTATGTTACTATATTCAACGGAGGTTTAATCCATTGGACTCTTGAGGTTTGGTATGTTTTTCTAAGAGTTAATGATAATGTTGCAAGGTACAAGGTGGTTAAAGCTGGAGCAGGGAGAAACCACACTGTGGTGGTCACTGAGGATGGAAATTCCCTATCCTTCGGTTGGAACAAACATGGCCAGTTGGGTTCAGGCTCAGTAAAAAATGGTGAGTTGAATTAATAAGAGTGTTTACTAAAGGTAAATCTTAATAAAAATTTATGTTGCATTATTTATATAGAGAAATCTGAAATGTGCCTTACAATGGTTGCATTTGGGAATTGGGTATCTGTACATTATGTTAAATTCATTTCTAACTCACAAATTTTCTTGTACTTGATCATTGTTTCTTTTTCTCTCTTTTTATTGGGTAGAGATTGAGTCATCTCCTGTGCGTTGTCTCGTTTCTGAAGTGAAAAATACTGCCTGTGGGGGTGAATTCACCGTGTGGTTATCATCTATTGAAGGAGCTTCCATACTGTATGGTTTGTGGATATCTTTACATTCTGTTTTCTCCATTTTTCTTGTTGCTTTCTTGCTTTACTTCATCCTTCTTGGCTATTAGCAATGGTTATTTTGCCTTTTTGGTTTTCTCAGCACTGCGGGTCTTCCTCAGTATGGACAGCTTGGTCATGGAACAGATAATGAGGTACTAGTGCTATACAGATTATTATTATTATTATGATTTTTTAAAAACTATTTCTCTTCCATTCATTTTAGTTCAAATTGAACAAATGTTGAATCTTTCATTGTATATCGTGTGATTACCGAGTATGAGGCAGTGTTTTCAAAATTGTTGTTCCAGGGTGAAATCTTGTTTTCATGATCTAAATGCCCAAATGACCTTTATGGTCTGTTGTCTGAAGCATTGGCTGTGATTGTTGAAGATGTGCTTTTCAACTATTAGCTTTCCTCAAAGTTTGCCAATTTTCGAATCTGCCATCTATTCCATGGTTATGAATTATAATACAATACTGTTTCAAATGAAATGCATGTTTGTCCCCGTGTTTTGTGCGATGTTATAATGTAATAGGATTCTATTAACATTGTGAAATGTTTTCAGTGGTGTGGTCTTGCTGCAACATATGTTATGGGAATGTGACAGCATTTTAGACCTTCTATTTGTTTATGAACCTGTCTACTCGCTGTAACTTGTTTGCAACGCTTCCCTAATACATTAGCCACTGCTGTACTCATAAAGATAAGATGTGCTAAGACTTATTTTTGCATGATGCTTTGCATATCTAAAAATATGATTGCAGTACAACACAAAGGATAGCTCGGTAAGACTTGCTTACGAAGCCCAACCACGCCCCCGAGCAATTGCTTCCCTTTCTGGAGAAAGGATTGTTAAAGTTGCATGTGGAACGAATCATACAGGTTTGTCATACAACTTTCCTCTGTGGTATTTAGCAACTTTTGGAACCTGTTGGACATGCTTATTAATACTTCTGTTTTCTTTTTATTCTTTTTAATGACATGCAGTGGCTGTGGATTCTAATGGCTATGTCTACACGTGAGTGTTACTTTGGGCTACTTTCTCGATGTTTACTTTGTTTTGTCAAATGTTGTATGCTGTGGATTCTAATGGTACTTTTTTTTTTTTTTCTTGTTGATGTTTACTTTTATTTTTAGGTGGGGCTTTGGCGGTTATGGAAGGTGTGTGATATGGATCAGCTTGCATTTGGTTACCTGCAATTCCACAAATTGAATACCCTTTCTAGCTCTTCTTCTCTTTATCTTGTTCTCAGTCTCCATCTCCCACTCTTCGTTCAATTTCTCAATTTTTGTTGACTTTTTGGATGTGTTGATTTGCAGACTTGGGCATAGAGAGCAGAAGGATGAATGGGCCCCTCGACGTGTCGATGTATTCCAGAGGAAAAATACTTTGCCTCCTGATGCTATCATTTCAGCAGGGTCTGTGAACTCTTCTTGTACTGCAGGTACGACCTCATAACATTAGGACCTGGACATTATTTTACAAACTGATTTTCAGATTATTTTACAGTTTTTAATTATTTTTGTCTTAACTTTCTTTTGTAAGGAATAAGGATATATTCATGTCCTTGGGTTTCCATTTTACTCTTTGACGCTCTGTCATTATTCAATTTTAGTGGTTATATATGTAAAACAAACTATTGGATTGTTTCTTTAAAACAAGGTAAACACTTGAAGAAAAACGAATGGATGTTCCTTTTTCCTTTTTTCCTTTTTTTTTTTGTGTTAAATAAATTGCTTCCATTAAAAAATTCTACCGAGTGGATTTTCTTTTACCACCACTGCCTCTGAACAAACCTTTCCTAATTTTGTAATAAATCTTATGTTTGCCATGTACTTTATTCATACATAGGGCGTACCCCCATATTTGTAGTGTTCTGAATTGTATATCCACTGTTCTTCTTGCAACCGGGTACTCATCTGTTTGTTGCTTTTGAGTTTGTTTTTCCTTTTGTTTTTATTGCAAGAAGTCTTTGGTATGATGACCGAGATGGTTTGATGAACTTAGAACTTGGACTTGAGATGTGATACTAGCTTTTTGGTATGTGTTGATATTTTCTTTCGTTTTCAGGTGGAGGGCAGCTTTATATGTGGGGAAAAATAAAAAATGCCGGAGATGACTGGATGTATCCCAAACCTCTCATGGATTTAAGGTTTTGCTCCTTGCTATATGTTGCTATATGTAGAGTTTTTCTCCCTTTACTATTTATTATGCTTGTAATTTGAATTCTCATATTGTGCCTTCTCTTTGGAATTATTTCATATATTGCTTCAAGCTATGTGCTTGTTTCTTTTCACTCAGTGGATGGAATATAAGATGCATGGATTCGGGCAACATGCACCATTTTGTGGGTGCCGATAACTCATGCATAAGTTGGGGCCATGCACAATATGGAGAGCTCGGATATGGCCCAATGGGTCAGAAGTATGTCCTATTGCACTTTGAAATGCCTCTTCTCTCCAGTTGTCTTCATCTTAAACGTTATCTTATTCCAGCCTCTGCTGTTTAGGTCTTCGGCGGTACCCAAAAAGGTTGATATCCTGGAGAACATGCATGTCATAAGGTAGATCAGTGTTTATTTGTATAGAGGCTCTCCTTAAGTATTGTAGGAGTTTACTGATTTTTTTTTTTTTTTTTTTTTTTTTTTTTTTTTTTTTTTTTTT
>QLSR01001487.1:869922-911304 GCA_031780015.1 Citrullus colocynthis
TTTTTTTTTTTTTTTTTTTTTTTTTTTTTTTTTTTTTTTTTTTTGTTTTAGTGTTGCATGTGGTGCTGGACACTCTATGGTTGTTGTTGATAGAACAAATGTAGCTGATCGACTTGATCAGGTAACAGTTTAAAAGTATTCGTTCATCAATGTCCTTCACACTTCGGTTTCGAGACAGATATCAATGTGTTAAAAGTGTTATGAGTTTAAGTTAATGATTTGTGGAAATTGTTTTAATTGCCTTGTTTAATATTTAAAGCTCGTTTGGTAATAGTTCCCCTTCCCCATTTATAGATTTTTATTTCTTTCCAAATTTAGTATGCAATATATGAGAACATGTATGAAAAATGGGGGGTGGAGAACAATTCCAAACATATGCTTGTGTAAAGTGGGAAAGATGATTCAGGTAATGGAGCAATGAATATTGTGATAGGTCTCCTGCTGAGGGAGGGGGCATCTTTTCTGTGACTTTGTTTAGGGTTCTCTTATGAGAATTGGGAGAGGGGAGCTCTTGAATCCCTTCTCCTTTGTTGATAAATAAAATTGAGGCTGAGGTCTATTATTTTAATATGGGTCCTCTATTATTAGGGGTTTCCATAAAAAAAGAGGAATTGTTATGACTGCTATTCATAACAATTTATTCCTCTGGAATTGGAAACAGCTGGACTTTCCTTTCCTTGCTTCTCTTGACCTTTTTCTTAGGTGCTCTGTTTGAGATTGCTGCATTCTGCAATGACATACCTGGACCAGGATACTGTCATATATAGCAAATGCACGTGTACTCCTTTTTTCTTTTGTATGACTGCTATTTACATATCAACAGCCCATTCCGTTCTACTATTATTATTCTTCGTTTTTTCTTTTTTAAACTTTTTATTGCATTTGACAACAGCTTGATATACACATTACTTTTTTACTTGAGCAAAAGTATACTTCTAACTTTTATTGCATTTGACAACAGCTTGATATACACGATGGCAAAGCTTTTGATGAAGGTATGTTAGCACTTATGATAAATAAGATATATGGTTATTAAGGATAGGAGCGTTTAGGCCTGTGAATAGTTGAGATTAAGATGGAGGATTACAGTTTGGATTCCAGAGAGACTAAGCTATTTATTCTTGATGCAGAGAATGCAGTATCGGAAGCGTTACCACAGAGTAAAGGTTCAGCCATCAAGCCAACTCCAAAGGCTGCTAAAGCATCTCAGAATGCCAAGAAGAGGAAGAAATCAAAAAATTCGTCTGACTCGGAGGAAGAAGAGGAGGAAAATGAAGATGGTGACAGCAGTGATGAAGAGGCCAACGGGCTATCAGATACGAGCGAACAGTATGGAAACAAAAGTAAGGGTAGAGGTAGAGGAAAGGGTAGTAAAAACTCATCCAGTGGAGGGAAAGGCAGTGGTCGTGGACGGGGTCGTCCCCCATCGAACAACAAGAAACCAGCAGCTTCTCAAGGAAAAGCAGTAGGAGCTAAGAGAGGTAGACCTCGGAAGACATGAAGACATCCATCTTAGTGTAGGTTTAATTGGTGACCCTTACTTCAATTAAAGTGAAGTCAACCACTCTATTACACCAGACGATATACCTGCAGTTTTGAGATTATTTCACCACCATTTATTTTCAATGATATTATTATCCAGAGATGTACACTAACTTACCTGATGACATTGATTATTCAGAACTTCAGCAACTTTTTTTGAGTTTTGAAGGTATATCGAGTGTAAAAACATTTCGAAATTTTTAGAGCTAAATGGAAAGTTTCTCGTTCATGTGATTGCTGTTACGTTACCTCAAAGAACAGCACTCCCAGCACCTACTATGTCTTGGTGGTAAAACTACCAGCAATGTTAACCTCTGCCATGGTGAGAACAGTGGATTTTTCAGAAGATTGACATTCCTGTTAGATGATAGCGTATGACATCCGATATTTGACTAGGGGCCAATTCGAGCAATCATGTTTGCTTCTAAAGCAAGGGTTCATCTTGCTCCTAACCGTGCTTTGCTGGATACAGCAATGGGAGAGAGGGAGGACCCATCTTCAAGGACTCTTAACATCTCCACCCCCTCCCAGAAAGAAGTTGCTGTTGGATAACTGGTTCTGGAGAGTGTCAATATTATTCTCCTTTCTCCCTTTGTCTTTTTCGTCACCTTTCCAGTTCATAAAGCAAGGTTCACAGTAACATCTTATGTTTGCCATATTGGTAAGACTTTTCACATTCAACTTAAAAAAGAAACCAAAACATAACATGCTACACAACGAACCGGGTTCAGCATAGATTTTAGATCGATACAAACTGGGTTATGAAAGTATATACAGAGGATTTGATTGATTGAAATATGTTGTTTGACATTTGTTTTTGTGTTTTTGTTAGATGGGTCAGATCCCCGACCACAGCATCCCGCAAGAGAAGACTCCTGGGGCTTGTGGTGGGCGTAGTGATTTCAAAATCGTTGGCCAATTTTAGTACACTACACTACTGCAGTTTGAAGCATTCACATGATTCTTGGCAATCAACCCATGTGAGTCTGGCTCCACCAGACGTCACCATGGTGTGAGGTCCTCCGTCCTGACGGTGCACTGTCATATGCCTCATAATATGCTCTGGTTGGTTCTTCGAACATTCTTCACCAACACAATTATTGTCTCTCTTGTCACCATTTTGCTTTATTTCAACTCCAAATCCTTTATTAATTTCAATCTTAATCTATTAATTTATTCTCAACATATTTCGACTGATTTAGACATATACTCTCTACTAAAAAGTTAGAATTCAAATTCTTCAACCTACATGTTCAACTAAAAAATTAAAATTATATTTAAATTAAAATTATATTTTTCATGTTGGAATGATATGTAGTAAGATTTTTGTTACGTTTAAAAAACTAATACTATAAATATTTTTTTTGATAAACTTAAATTTCAATCTAACATAAACTTTTGGTGTCAGTCCCTTTTATACTGGCAAAAAAAAAAAAAAAACCTAGAAACATTATGGTTGGATATTATGGCTATTAATGTCAACACATGTACATGTGTGGGCTATTTACCTGCTATTGGTTGGTGAGTAATTGCAACTTGGAAGAGGTGCCTACCAAAACCACATAATTGTTATTTCATCAAAATAAGAAATGTCTGTTGAGACATGGCCAATAGAGTTTTTATTGTGCTTGATGGATATCTTTCAAGTATTTAACAATTTAGATGTCGATCTATCAGAAACAAAGAACGTGGTGGATGACGCTATTGTGCTTGCCAATCGTATTGTTGAAGCCTCTAATGATTTTTGTAAACACTCTTGTTATTTTGTTGCCTACTCTTTGGCTCATGTTGCCGTCAACTTTTTTTACCCTTAAATTTCTTCCTGGAGGAGGAAGGTCATGATGCCTGTTGGGATGCAAACTACCCTAATTGAATGTACTCTATCCTTAATGAAGTCTCTATTCACCGTTAATTTCTTGCTTTAATGAATTTTTTTTTTTTTTTTTTTTTTAAAAATAGAGTTCTTATTGTTGATTTCAAATAATGTTAGTTTTCAATTGCTTATATGGTATAGATTATTGATATTGATTAGTTTAAATAATCAGCCTCTTTATATTTTTGTTGCATTATGAATTATGATATTTTTACACTAATTTTAGACTCATGAATTTTCTTTATAATTTCAAAATTTTCAATTTGATCATGAAGTTTGAGTTTGGTTTTAATCCAATCTCAATAATCTTAGATGTTTCAATTTGGTTTTTATGATTTGAAGTTAAATCTCAAATTAATATCTTATAGTGTAGTAGTAATAAATATGAAACACATCTTTCATTTACATGGTAATGTTGGTAATGTTGGGTGAATCTTCAAATAGCAAATAGGTTAAAAGACTATATTGTTACTTTGTGAGGTTGGATCAAGTTACATGAATCAAAATGAAAGTTTTTAGATTTATAAAAATCAAATTAAAAACTAAATCAAAATCATAAAAAATCATTGATCTAAATTTAAATCTTTTTTATAATTGGTCTCCAACTAGAGCTACACCCGTAGCCTCCAATTTCATTTATTGATTATGTCTCACTGTCTTTGTCCATATTACCCTGTCACACATCTTCCCATCTCACACATGTGGCAGAAAAATAATTGGCCCCAATCTTAGTATTAATATCCAATAGTTTTATACTATTTCCACTACTATTTTAACTATATTTTTATTTTACTTATTTAACTTTAAAAATGTGAAAATCGTGATTTAAAATTAGTGATTAATCTAGAAATTTCCCGTCCCATCTAATATCTGTTCATTTCTCTATTTTGGACGTATTATTTAATTGAGTTCATTATTTAATTTATTATTGCTGAAATTATAGAGGCAATGATTTTATTATATAATTGAACAGTGAAACAAACCGAAAATATATAGAAGGGAAGCCCATATTTTAACCACATGATATCTTTACTTAAATTATTTAAAACGATATTGACTAAGTAAACGTAATTTATCGCGAGTAATTGTCGAGAAATTGGAGAGCTGAAATATTATTATTATTATTATTATTATTATGTGCAATACTTGAAAGGAGCGGAAAGCCTTTCTCCCTCGGCTTCCTCACTCCCTCTCGTTCCTCTGCTGCAACGGATTTCAAATGGCTAAATTTTGTTGAATTTTAGTGGCTTTTGAGTTCCGGATTCCTCTGTGTGGCCTCTTTTTGTTGCTCCCAATGCTACTCTAGTGCTGGAGGGTTATGGTTTTGGTCTCCTAGATCTGTGAAACAGTCGGTGAAAGGTTTGCAGCTATGGGGAAGTCTACTTCGTGCTTTAAGATAATTGCGTGCGGTGGCGATTCGAGGGAGAAAGATGACATTGATATTCCTGAGGTATCTATCTCATTGGCTCTTACTTCGGAGTTTTGCTTTTCAACTTTTACTTTTCTTTTAGTTTTCTGCTTATTATGAATGTATCTCTTTGGTTGAACTAGCGTTTAGTGCTCCAACAGTTGTGAGCAATGTACTTGTACCGCGGGTTTACTGAGTAAGCAATGTTTGTTGTTTCTAGAATTTGTGTTCTGCTGCATCGGTTTTATAACTTAATGTTCTACTTTGTTTCTCGCTTATCAAATAATTGGAATTAAGAAATGAATTGTAGTGGAGATTTGCTAAGCATTTTATGAGAATTGTGACACATTACGGATTCAATCGATCGGTCATTACCTTCTATTTTGCTTTACTGTCCTTTTCTCAATGCATCTTTGTGAAATTATGCCTTTCTGTAGTGTTAAAAGAGCTACTATTCCAATTTTTCGTTCATTTCTTGTTACACGACTTTAGAACAAGATACGGAGTGTATGGTTTTGTTATTTTTATGTTTCGTTCTTGTTTTACGTAATGTGATCTTAATTTAAATTTTTCCAGAGTAAGCGTTTGAATGACAAACAAGGCTGGAGTTTTCGAAAGAGATCTAGCCGGCAACGAGTACTAAGCAACACTGTGATAGCTGAAATTCCATCTCCTGGAAATAAAGAGAGCTTTGATACTGCTAACATTAACTTCCAGCCACCAACTAACGGTTCAATAGTAGAAAAAGATCCTGGTTTGCAGTGCGCAAGCGAGAAACCTCAATTACAGAGTACTGAAAATCTCAAGGAATCTGAAGCTGTTGATGTCATTCAAAAGGAGAGTAAAGTTGATGTTGATCTCGAGGAACGCAGCGTTATTATTATCCAGACTGTTGTCAGAGGGTGGTTGGTATGTTCAATTTTTCAAATGTTCAGATCATATATTATAACTGCGCCCTGTCTTCGTCCCTTCATTTATGTGAACTTCTCTTGCAGGCCCGAGGAGAGCTTCTGAAGCTTAAGAATGTGGTTAAGTTGCAAGCTGCTATCCGTGGGTACTTGGTCAGGAAACATGCTGTTGAAACTCTTCGCTGTATTAAGGCCATCATTAAATTGCAAGCTCTTGTGCGTGCACGTTGTGCCCGTTTGGCACTTGAACAGTCACATTCTGAAGAACTAAATGTCAAGCGTACAGAGGATAACAATACTTACAAGACCTTGGTAACACAACCTAACCCAGATTTGATTTTGACTTTCCAAAATATGCATACTGTTCTTGGCTTCAGATTACAAACCCAATTACAATTAGGCATGGAAGCAATGTTAACGAAATAAATATTCATGCAACCTCTTCTTTATTTTGTATCTCGTATTTCAGGAGAAGGAAAAGTTGAGGAAATCAACTGAGACTTACGTCTCAATTGAGAAATTACTTGGCAACAGCTTTGTTCGACAGGTTTTCTTCTGTTATCCTGTGATTTGTTAAGAAGTAAGCACCATATAACCATTACAGATTGTATATCTTATAAAACTGATTTGGATTTTATATAAAGCTGCTCGAGTCTACATCAGTCACGGGACCTATCAACGTTAGTTATCATCATTCTAAATCTGAGACTACTTGGAAATGGTTGGAGAGATGGACGTCTTTTTCATCAGTCGATGTTCTGGAGACAAAGGAAGCAGAGTTCATGACAGGGGAGCAAAGAAAAGAGAAGAAAGAAAAACCGTGTGTGTCTGAAGTTAGTGCTGGGATTGACTCTAGTGTTCTTTGCAAGTCAGCTGATTCAAGAAACTGCATTGGGGAATCGGTTGTGCATTCTGAAAGTGAAGATAACTTGATTACTTATGATATGGACAGTGCAGAGTTTCAGCCATGCCAACTTACCTCTTCCATGACTGAGGGTTTGGAGCAGGTATGGCTTAAGGAGGATACAGATGTCTCGAATGTGAAAGAGACCTTGATTAAGGCAAATTCTCTCCCAGATCAGAGTATGCAATTGGTTGCAGATTCTCAGTTGCAGTATAACAGTCATACAGAATTCCAGCAAAACAAGACATCGACTGGGATGTTTCCAGAACAACCAGAGGTGAAAGAGAAAAAGGCTATCTTTGGTTCAAGAAGGGCAAGTAATCCAGCTTTCATTGCTGCCCAGTCCAAATTTCAAGAGCTGAGTTCCATGGAAAGTACAGGTAGATCAATCAGTTCAACATATCAAGAAACTGGGGCAGAGTCTTGCTTTGGTGCTACGTCATCTGCTTCAGGTACTGCACAAGACTTCATCACAAATGGATCCAGGACGGTTCGAGTTAGTGGCTCTGACTGTGGGACTGAACTTTCTATTACCTCTACTCTTGATTCACCTGATTTATCCGAAGCTGGAGCCTTCGAATATGATCATGAAACCAATGTAACTGAGATATGTGTCCATGACCGTAGCAGCAAGAAGAGCACAGAAATTGACGTGGGTCGTACTCCCTCCAGTCTAGTGTCAAACTTATATCAACCTCTTCTGGGGTCTCCAGAAAAGTCTGGTGTTATCTCGGGCGAATCCATCAACAAAATAACAGTGAACTCTACTCAAAATGAAGTGAAGCCGGACGTAAATGCATCTGATCTGCAGATAGATCAGTATGCTGAAACAGATAATTACAGGTTGTCCCCATCGGCCTCTTCAAGAAGCCATGTCACTCATCTGGAATCCCAAGGAACACCTTCTAGTCAGATCTCAATAAAATCTAATAAGAGAAAAACTGATGCGAGCAGAAGCAACCAAACGCGTAAGTCCCTCACTGCTGGTAAGAAATCACCCTCAAATTTGCTTCGCAATGTTGATTCGCCAAATCATTTGGAACCTTTGCCTAAAGATGAGAAGATTGAAAAGAGACGCAATTCCTTTGGGTCAGCAAGATCTGATCATATTGAAGAAGAGTCAAGAGAAAGCAGTACTAATCAATCTCTCCCTCATTTCATGCGAGCTACAGAGGCTGCTAGAGCTAAGGTGCAGTTAAATAATTCTCCAAGATCCAGTCCAGATGTCCAAGATGCAAAAATCTACATCAAGAAGAGGCATTCCTTACCTGGTGCCAATGGAAGGCAAGGGTCTCCACGAATCCAAAGATCAACGTCTCAAGCACAAAAGAGCGGCAAGGGAAATGGTAAACATTCTTTCTAAAATTTTCGTTGCCCCAAAAACAGGTTTATATTTTATAGATTTGTTTTGCTTACTGGTTATGCCTTTTATTCTAATTTTCAGAGAGGAAGTGGCAAAGATAGATGGTGAATTTAGGGTTGCCTCGTGATCAACATTTTTTGAAGTGATCACAGCCTCAAAGACCAAGAATATGACTTCATTAAATCTGAAGGGTGAATTTGGTTGTGATTAGTGGAGCAACCTGGAAGCTGACAATGATATTGGACTTGGGTAAGATGAAAAAACACCTACAACACCAACATTTTACTGAATACATTATTCATATTCCTTTCGGTTCTTTAAATTTGGTGAGTAGCATCTACTGAAATTGGTGCAGTTTGTAATGTCCGTTCTAGAAGTTGGTTACCACGAGAAAAGGTTATATATACATTTGGGTTAAGTTTGTGTACATTGTGTTTGATGATCCATTGTTAGTTGGCCACTATTACAATTGTTATTTTTATTTTTTTTAGTACGAGTTTGAGGATTCGAACTTTCTACCTCTAGAATGAAAGGTTATGCTAATCACCGTCAAACTAAGCTCACTTTCGTGTTTGTTACTATCATTATATTCTTATATAAGAGTAGTTATTATCCTCACCGCACCTTTCCTTGCCAACCACACATTTCCTTACCAAAGTTGGCAAGCGAGGAGTGGTTTGTTGAAGCGTAGTTTAATTAATTTTAATATATATATTTCACGTAAAAATCAATGATTTAACTTCCAAATAGATGAACTCAAAATAACCGATTTTTACTGTCTTTTAATTTTCTTAACTATCAATTTCATCCATTTCCACTTTAAATTTAGCTACTAATTTACTAACTAATTGAGAAGAAGAAGAACTATAGGATACTTACTATATTTTAATTAATTGCCATATTTTTTTATTGGCTTATAAATAGTCTTTGTAATTGGAAGCTCTTGTGTATCAAATTCATATAGAACGTTTGGTTCTTTGGTCATAGATTTGGCCTACATCACTGATTTTAACAAATAATAATATAAAAAAAATCACAAATTTAACAAAAATCAGGTTTTGCTAAAAGTTAAATCTGGTCCAGAGATAAAATCAAGCGTTAAATAACCCTACGTAAAGTTACAAATTTCAATTAACAACTATGTATTGGGCTAAATCCTATAAACTGCATATCAATTACCCTATATGGTTCCTTATTTATTAGATATAAGTGAAAAATAAAATTTACAACAATTTCTGTAAGCTTGCCATATGGTATAAAATTTGGTGGAAATTGGACATACGTGATAAGAAAATTCGCAATAATTATCTAAAGTTGGGATTCAAGTTGATAAAATTAAAAATTTATAGTAAAAAGTCATAGAACTCCAGAAGTTAAAGGGGTAAAAATGGAAAAGTGTACCCCCTTCAATTAATCTGTGGCAAAACGCCCCGTTTCAACATACTGAGAGAAAAGAAAGCCACCTTCAAAGGCTTAGGCATAGTCTTCTTCTCGCAGCCCTTTTTGTTCGAAGGTTGCAGGGAAAAGCAATAAGCTGCGATGTTGAAGTTTCTGTCTAAAGTGAAGATCGAATTCAATGCCCTCGATCCACGCTTAGCGTCTTGCATGGAATTCTTGGCGCAGTGTAATGCTCGAAAGGCCAAGGAATCGAATCCCGCTTGCCAATTGATCGTCAAGCGCCGAACCGACGACCATCCACCCCAGATCGCCGTCACCTTCGTCAATGGAGTCGAAGAGGTTTTTGATGCTACCTCTACTCCTGCTCAAACAATCAGGAATATGATCCTTGAAAAGGGAAAACTCCTTGAGACCGAACAAATGTTCCGAGAAGCTGGGGAAACTTGGCCAGTTATCATTCCCGACGAGGAGCTCAATCAACCATTTCCCAGTATCAAGGTTCGTGTTCTTCTTCTCCATTACTATGAACGTTTCTTGGTTCTCTTCTGCCGGAGTTTTCATTTTGGTACTGCCTGTGGCATTTCGTCGAACAATATATGTGCACTAGGAGTTTTATAAACTTCCTGCTTTTAAAATATCTTTTTTCAATTGTTTTGTTTTATGAGAAACAATCAATCAAAAGTTCTTTGATGGTATGGAATTACAAAAAGGCAAACATAATGCTATTCCAGTGCGATAGGAGAGAAGTGAGATTGTAATCAAAATCTAGGACGAGAATTTACTTCAACTGTGAATTTTGTATTTTCTATTTTATTTCGCTGTTCTCGTGTATATACACGTACACACTTCATGTACTTTGTTGTCATTTGCTTCTCAAGCTAATTTAAGAATATCCAGTGCTTTACTTTGCAAGGACTATGGTTTTGGTGATTATTTTGTGATCCGCCCTAGCATTTGAGAATTCACTGTTATGTGTATTGATATGAAATTGATCTAAACATTTAGATGATTGTTATTATTGGTTTACTGTCTTTCCTGCCCCATTGAACAAATTTCTGGTTTTTTAAGTACCTTGAGGACGGTTGAGGTATACAGTTTAAATTTCTTATCCTTGGGCCTCATTTAAGTAAGTAAATGTTCTTAGGTTAATCAAGTGGTCAATAAGAGCTACAAGCCAGGTAAATGGTAAAGGGCTTAGAGGAATTGATTCAATCCATGTTGGTCACTAACCAAGACTTAATATCCTGACGGAACTACAACTAGTGGGTAGGTTGCCAACTAGGAGTGATGTAGGTTGCCCCGTGGGAATAGTGGGTGTAACAGTAAGCTGGTCCTCATACTCACAAATATTCAAAAAGAAAAATAAATAAATAAAATAGAAAAGTATATTAATCTTGGTGCTCCAAATTTGTGGGTGTTGCTTCTTTCCTCTTTTGTCTAAAACTCAATTTGTGGTATCAGCTGTGGCTCAGCTTCTGTCATAGTTTTCAAGAGCATGTTTCAAGAGCTTCTGTCATGGCTCAGCACATAGGCAAAAGAGCGCTGTTAGTTAACCTTCTTTCTAGCAATTCGGTTTCATTACATTCTTACTATTTAAGTAAGACTCTCATACTGGATCATTTTTCCTTGTGGTGTTGTATGGGATGCTAGAACAAGTACCATGGTGCTAATTCCAATAAGCAAAGTTTTGAACTCTGAAATTATATAGAAACTGAGTTGGTGTGTGATAGAAGAGAACCATGGCCAATAGATGCCCAAGTCACCAGGAAAAGTTTTACTAGTACCATACTCATTACCCGAATGAAAACAATATGATGTGCGTTGGAGTCCTAATCCTCTTGAGGGTTCTTGTAGATCTTTTTTTCGGTTGTTGTTGGATCCCTCTTTTGCTAATGAGTCGGTCTTTGATGTACTTGGGAGGATTAAGATCCCTAAAAATGTTCAATTCTTTGCCTGATAAGTTTTACTTAGTCATATGAACGCAATGGATAGACTTTTGAGTAAGAAGTCTATGCTCATGGGGCATTTTTGTTGTATTCTTTGTTGGAAGGCAGAGGAATACTTGAATTACCTTCTCTGGAGTTGTTAGTTTGCGAGATCCATGTAGAACTGTTTCTTTGAAGAGTTTGATCTCAAGTTGCCTTGCCAGAGAGATGTTCGGAAGACGATCAAGGAATTCCTTCTTCATCCGCCTTTTAAAGAGAAAGGGTGGTTTTTATGGTTTGCTGGGGTGTGTGCTTTATTGTGAGATATTTTGGGGAGAGAAATAACCGTGTTTAGAGGTGTGGAGAGGGACCATGATGATGTTTGATACTTGGTGAGGTTCCACATTTTTCTTTAGGCTTCGGTTTCAAAACCCTTTTGTAATTATCCCCTAGGTAGTATATTTAGTTTGGAAACTCATTCTTTAAAGGGGTTTTCTGGACTTGTTTTTTGTTGGCCTTGAATTCTTTCATTTTTTTTCCAATGGGCCATCGATTCTTATGGTAAAAAACAAAGCATATATTGCAAATTTCTTTTTGACTTGATTTTGGAATCCAAGCAAACTATTGCAGTAAAAAGTTCAAAATGTTCAATTAGTTGTTGTCTGTGGCTTTAAGTAATATGTAAGACTGAAGAAAGTATGTGACTACGTAGTGAGTTCGTCGTACTTTTTGGTTATTGAGAAGTATTTCATGAGATTATCTCTATATCATGTGTATTTTTACATCGAAGATTGGTTATAGACTAAGAAGCACATACACTTTAGTTTGGCTAGTATCACGTCGACCACTTGGACATATATCGAACACTTGTTAGTGCAACAAATGTTTTAGATGGGCATAGAACACTTGTTAGAGTAGACTAAAAAAACACATTTATAACAATAATATTAACCCTGAAATACATCGATCAAACTAAGTTTTTTAAGCATATAAATGCATCACCCCATTTCTTTTTAAATTGTCTTTTAGTATAAAAGGGATGTATATTTTTAAGAACGTGTCATAGCCGTGCCATGTCCTAGATTTAAAAAAACATGACCCGTCAGCCATGTCATATTTGTGCTTGTTAGGTTATAGATATATTTCTATGCACCTCGTGTTAATTTTGAATTGTTCTTTTTTAGATTACTAGCATAGATGCCCATCTATTGCATTTGAATTTCACTTAATTGTCTCAAGTTCCGCTTGCCTCTTGTTGCAGCCTAGAAAAGCAGAAGACAAGCAGTAACGTTGTCGCAGTCAATTATAATTACGGATAGATTGGAAAGAGAGGGGTGCATACTATTTTCATAACCTTGGGCTGTCATCAATAGGATCAATTCCCGTGGAGTAGAGCACTTTCTGAGATGTTTTTCGTTCTGAATTTTATAGGGATGTTTCCTAGTCTTGTGTTCTTAGATGTAAAAGATTTCGGCGTCAGGTTCTAAGTTCTAAATATGGTCTGTGGAGGCTGTGTTGGTTTTCATATGCCATTTGTTTATGATAACTTGCTACCAATGCATGTTATAACCAATTTGAAATTTGCACTGGTAGTGGTAGGATTTGTTATGCCATCAATTCCAGATACCGAAGTGTACTACGATGGTATGAAACTGATACTGGAACTTTATTATCCTAAATGAAAATAGCCCTTAGGCATGAACAACACCCCTCTCTCTCATACAGAAGAGTTTCTAACCAAATAACCGCCCCTTCCTATCCTTTCCTCTACACCCTTATACCCATACTCTCACGTACTCCAGTGGTCTCCACCTTTCACATGTAAAATACCCTGGTCGCCCCTACCCCACAATAGCTAAACTACTACACACAATACACTTTCCCTTATTACCCTTCTACTATATTTCAATACATTTGGTGGCCTAATATTACTCTCCCCTCCGAAAACCACCTCGTCCTTGCTTGAAATCATCAAAAATTTCCCACGTCCCTTCTTGGTTTAGTAGTCCCTTCCATCCCACCAAAACCTCTCACACACCTGTTGATGGATTCTTCCGATAACCAAAAATTTTTGCTAGTTCCGTCAGCCATTTAGGAGTTTCCGACAAATGCGAAGTCAAAGGTTGTACCTCCTAATGTTGTCCCAATACCTTCTTCAACTGGGAAACGTGGAAACTGGATGAATAGTTGTTGATGGTGGTAACTCCAATCAGTAAGCTACAACACCAATTCTTTCCAACACACGAGAGAGCCCAAAAAACTTTGAAGAGAGTTTCTCATTCATTCTTTGTCTTAAAGTAGATTGACGATAGGGTCGAATTTTCAGAAATACCCAATCATCCACCTGAAATTTCACATCCCGTCTCTTCTGATTCACAATCTTCTTCATTTTCTCTTGAGCAACTCGTAGATGCTCCTTCAGCACTCTTAAAGCCGCATCCCTCTCCTTCAACTATTGATCCAAAGTCGAGTTAGTTGTGACCGAATCTCCATAATACAACAGTGGTGGTGGTAGTCGCCCATACACAGCTTGGAAATGAGTAATTCCTATCGAAACACTGATATATAGTGTTATACCAGTACTTTGCCCAATGTAACCAAGAGATCCGTTTCTTTGGTTTTTCTCCACAAAAGCATCTCAAGTATGCTTCAATACTCCTGTTGACCACTCCTGTTTGCCCATCTGATTGAGCTTTGATAAGCCGAACTACGATTCAACTTCGTCCAGGCAACCAAAATAGCTCACGCCAAAAATGACTAACAAACACCTTATCCCTATCCGAGGATTTTGGATAACCATGCAGTCGCACCACTCCCTAACAAACACATCAGCTACTACTGGTTTAACTATAAGTGGGTGCTTCACGCAATGAAGTGAGCATATTTACTCAATCTATTGACTACCACCAATATCACGTCATATCCCCCTGCCTCAAGCAATCGTTCAATGAAATCTATAGAAATATCACTCCAAATAATATCCAAAATTTTCAATAGCATTAACAACCCAGCTGGAGACAAGGCTAAGGACCCCTTGTATTTTCTTTTTTGGCAGACTACACACTCCTCAACATATTTCTTGACATCTCCTTTCATACCTTCCCAATATAACTCACTGATCAGTCTCTTATAAGTGCACAAATAGCCCGAATGCCCTCCAAACACTGAGTCATGGTAAGTGCATAAGACAGTAGGGTTTAGAGTTGAAGTCTTTGACAACACCAATCGGCTCTTATACTTCAATATACTTCAACGTATCTTGATGCCATGAATATCCTGGAACAGTATCAACATCAACCTTCACTTTTTCAATAATTTCCTTTGATTGTTCTCAAGACCAGGGCTAGAAACCATTTCGAAGTCATACCCCAGCAACTTAGCTATCCATTTCTGATGTTGTGGTTGTTAACTCTCTGCTCCAAAAGAAATTTTAATGCCTGCTGGTCCGTTTTAACCACAAACATTCGCCCCGACAAGTATGGCAATCACTTAAACATTTCAAGTTTGTCAGAAAAAATTACTATTTTAAAAATGCTAAACACAAACCTGGATTATTTTGACGTTGGAGAACGCTATTCTCATAGTCAACCACACCCCTTCTTCAATATTATTGTCACATGGCAATGGACACGAGCCAGCTGACCGTACTGCCATCGTAGGGCCAAGCATATATTGTTGAGAAAATAGTCATAGAAACGTTACACAATATGTATATAGTTTGAAGTTCATAGATTTCTGTACAGCCACCGTCCATATAAGCTACTGACAAATGTACAGAGCATCAACGACCACTGGTAATTAGAAAAAGGAAAAAAAAAAAAAAGTCTCTCATCTCATCTTTTTCTAACGGTCTTCTCGTCGGACAGCATTTGGGTCCGACATCATGTCAAGCATCATCTTCTCAGGTGAATCTTCCCAACTGGCAAATGTTTTCAAATCAACCTACAAAGATTTCCACAAACCAAATGAATTCTATACTTAATATTCCGCTCCTTACAAGAATTAAGACATGTTTGGGAGTAATTCTAAAACATTAAAAATTCCTAGACATGTTTTAAATCATATAAAACCAATTTTGATAATATGAGAATTAAATTTAAAAGTGTAAAATTAAATATTAAATTAATTGGGAAGGATTAAAATTAAATATTCTTTTACCTTTCTTCTTTGCTCAGTGAAAAGTTCCTCTCTCTTTTTGTACGAATTTTGAATTTCCTTAGCCATAGAGCCGCCAAATCCCCACACCTCCACTTCTAAAATGGAAGCTTCAACAGGCAGGAACCCCTGGATTTTATTTAGATAATAAATTGAAAATTGGTAAGTAGCATGCTCCTCTAAGGAATGGGCATCAACTCGATTTATAATCTTCGAACTATCTATACGAGGATAAATCTTCACAAATGAGATATCTCAAGCTCACACTCAATGATTCGCAGTTAAGAACATGTATTATTCCTACCTGATCTGGGAAGAGAGGACCAGGCTGGTAAGTTTTGTCAACCACGTGATGGCGAACAGTAACCCTGGCAAAATCTTCATCAATGAACATCCTCTCATTTCCTGTACTTCCCCCAAATGCAATTCCAACGGGCTTTGGATGTGGTTCATAAACCCTTGCAGAGGGATGCAAGTGGCTATAGACAAAGTTCTTTTCCTTCCCTGTAAATAATCATTTGAAGTAAGTTCACAAATATGTGGCAAATAAGAGAACCTAGAAGAACCTCAACCACATTGTCCTACCAGTCGCTGGATATACATGAAAAACTGGACTAAGAGCATAGATATTTCCTCCGGTTCCATAAAACAGATCCCTATTTTCAAAACCCTGGAATGTCAGTACACCAACAGTCCATTTCAATTCATTCGTACTATCATCGCGAGTGTCTCCAGATACGGCATGCACAACCACAAACGAAGGACCCTGGTAACCTTCGACATTGGACCAGAATCTATTCAAGCCTCTCCCATGTAGTGACGACCTATAATAAGTAGCAGTGCATAAATACATCAATGAATTACGTCATGCATATGTGACATGCATTCTACCATCAATCAATGGGAAAAGAACATTTCAACAAAGCAAACGACGATCCATGGAAGACTGGGATGCAAACCTATAAAGTAAGTGTTCGTGATTTCCATCCCCACTGCTCAAAAAACATACTTTTGATATCTCTTCCCTTATGCCACCTCTTTGTGTAAGGGAAACTGCCCATGCTGTTCCACGGGTGAGAACATAAGAATTCAATGTCTCGGCTGAAGCAATATCTACAGCTGATGAACTTGATGACTCCACTCCATCCTGTCATTGACCAACCAGAAAAGGAAGGGTCCACTGGTGTCCTCAATAATAATAATAATTAAAAAAAAAAAAAAAAAAACCCTTATTTTCCGAAGACATAAGGCTTTAGTATCCTTTCTCAGAATACTAATCTTCAAATGAGAAAAATATAGATACAGCATGCGTTCTACAACTCAGCATGAAACATTAACCTATATTCATTTGCTAATAAGTAATAATATGCAACCTAAGAACAGTAATTGCATCCAACTTTAAGGACCTATACATAACATACCTAAGAATGAGTATCACGTCTAACTTGAAAATATTAAAAGCAGGTCTTTAGAATATAGAGAATAATACTAAAGTTCATTCAAGAGAGACTAGACCTAGACTGTAGACCCAACTATGTGCTAATATCTTTGACTAGTGAAAGAATAATAACCAAAACAAGAATACTGAAATAATGCTTCCAATCAGCCAGGAACTGCATTTTAAGACAATACCTCATATAAATATACAATAATATCAATGCAATAAATAAAAATCAGTGGATAAACACATTTCTATGTTCAAGTGAATTGGTCTCTTTTAAGTTACCCAATAATCATATTCAATCTCTATAAAAGAAATGATAAAAAGAATGGAAACGTTATTAAGTATCGTTACTGATTAAATGATATTTCATATTACTTGATTGCCGCTGCCTTAGATAATAAGTTCATAACTCATCTCAATGAAATAACACCTCTACAGATAAGGCTGCAGAGATAATGCAGATTCTAAAGGCACTTCAATCAGACACCCTACATTTCCACCTAGTAAAGAAATATACACTTCAGAGTGCCAGCAGCCAGCCTATGGATTTAAAGCCATTTCACGAAAGATGTGAAGTTATAAAGAAAGAGGATTCAATTACCTCTCGAGTAGGAGCTTGAAGAATTCTTGCATGTACAAATCGTGAGAATCCATCTGGAAGACTTGGTACAGATTTCACTGCCCAAGTAAGAAACTTTCCTATGGGTACTTCAACGGCCAAATCTAAGATATTGCAATCCCAAATGTTTACAGTATTGCCAACCTCAGCACACGATGTCACCGACGACAGCACCAGATTATTAATATCTGGCAAAAATAAATTTGAATTCGAACCTAAAACTTTGAAAGTACTAGAATCCCAAGACATAGTCCAACACATCCAAAGAAGCATAAGAACATCACTGGGAAGAAGGAAACCACTTATCTTAAGTTCATCCTCATGGGATGTAAACTCCAATTTTGAAGGGAGTGCCACCTTTACCATTGTAGCATCAAATACCCTAATTAATGTATTAAGCAACACAGATGCAGATACTTTTCCACAACATTTGTTGTAGCCCTTAAGAAATTCAACCCAGGTAACTCCTCCTTTTTCAGTAATGAAGAACAGTTCAGCGATCGTTAAACCCACATGATCTAGGATGGCCAGAAAGGATTCAGGCACTGCTGATGTTTCTTGGGCTCGGTTTTTGTAACCTAAAAAGAAGCATTTCTGAAAACCAAAACCACATGTTAAAAAAATTGCTAACAGGAAGAATGAACAAATAAACAAAAATCAAATCTCAATGTGGCCCATTCAGCTAATTGTGTTCATTTTCTTCAAGTTCTAAAATCTAGACAAGGTTGGGAAGTGTTTTGGAAAAAACCTTTTATAGTTTGTAGCAGAAGAATTCAGTGAAAGAAACATACTTAGGTGACTATTCTTTCAAAGATCATTTTGTTGTTTTTTTCATAAATTCTCATGGATTAACATATCTATTTTTTAGAAAAATTAAAGTTGTCTCCTTAAAACCGTTGAAATTTGAAATTACGAAAAATGATCTCAAACTTACAAAGAATAGTTTTACGTTTATAATAGCCCAATATAGCTCTTACAAATACTTTAGAAAATTGCCTGTAAGGATTCGAAAGGAATTGCATTCGTTTGAGGATCCACCAACTTAGAGAATGCACTTTGAAGCTGAGGAAGAGCTCCCGTTGAAGCTGCCAACGCTTCAGCCTCTTTTTGGTCATCAGGAACCTTTTTCTCCATTGATGTTGATGCTCCCATTATCACTCAACAATATTGGGAATAGAACAAATATATATATCCAGTTATTGCTTATTTTTGCACTAAATGTACCTGACATAGAAAGAGTCAACAATGTACCTGCTTACTTTTCTGTATGATTCTCAAGAATTTAATCATCAAACTAGTTTGCTGAACAATTGTAGATAAAGTAGCAACAATTGAAGTCCGACTATATAGGTAGCAGAACAGAGGTACAGTAAGGAAACAAACACATTCTGTAGAGAGATAAATTGAATCAAAGTATAGATGATTTATGTCATGGATGCAAGATTTTAAGAAAATAATTGTAAAATATCAAGGGAAAATTTCTCAATATTAATAAGGTAAAATAACGTCCATTTCGTTACTGAAAAACAAACTTCATGAAATCTCATCATGACTTTTGCAACAAAAGTTCGACGAAGAAAATAATAGGCATAAGCACCGGAACTCTTTTCAGTCAAATGCTAAAATTTGAAAGGACAGCATTTCCTTTGATAGAAACATTGAAACAACACCTCTGTGTAAATCAACTGAATCAAGAGTGCTAAATAGTAAAACTCTATTTCTTTTTTCTTTTTTTCTTTTTTCCTTTTCTTCTCTCTCTCTCTCTCTCTCTCTCTCTCTCTCTCTCTCTCTCTCTCTTTGTGTGTGTGTGTGTGTGGTGGGGGGGGAGTAAAAAGTCAAGCTTTCAAAAGAAAAGTGAAAGAAGACACGGCGAATATGCAGTGACAGTTCACATTAAACAATATGCTCTTGCAATTACATAATAGCACCAAAGTTCATAGAGCAGGTAGTTTGAAGTTTATAAATCAAACATAATGGGACAAGCATGTTAATGCAATAAATATGTGAAGTATAAGATTGGAAGTACTTAAGTTGCATCTTTCACACAATCCAGTGATTTAACGTGAATTCTTTGGATTTCTATTATAACCGATTATATTGTCAATTCACTACCAGAAGTATACTTAGAAAAACAAAGTACTAATAAGTAGTAACAGACTAACAAATTATAATAAAAGAAACAGAACAAGGACCACAAATAAATATAAGCAATATGACCAAAAAAAATAAATTAAAAATCAACATGTTCATGTTAACATCAAAAGAAATTAAAGCTAACCGCGGAGAAACTTAATAGATACAAATCAAGAAATAATTATCGTAAAAACTAAGAATAGAGATGTCAGAAAATTTCGAGTATAAAAAACAGGAAATCCAAATCGGTAAAGCCAAAATATATGTACAATTTGATCCAATCAGACAGTCCACTTCATAATATTGAGGGACGACGTAACTTCGCAAGCTCAGCACATGTGGATATAACTAGATTCATCAGTCTTCACTAAAAAATATTAAAGAATTATTTCGTTTCCTTTTCACCTTCAATCACTTGTGTCTTAGAATGCTTTAAGGTCCAATAGCAGAGTAGGTGTACACCTTGGAACATAATACCAGCCATCACAGCGGTCAATTGAAAATGATAAACCAAGAAAAGTACTCTATCTTCAAACGGCCATCAAATTTGGTAAAGGAAATGGAGAAAAACATTTGGAATCGGAATGACCGGGAGTTATCTTCCTCCCGAACAAAGAATTAGCCACCAGGATTAAGTTAACAAAAGAGAAAACTCAGATGAAGAACAGAAACGAATTATTGAATTTTAACTTCAACTGAGCAACACATTTCAGGTATCTGAAGCGATAAGGAAAGAAAGAATAATACGATACGAATGATAAAAAGAAAGAGAAGGAAGAAGGATTAGAGTGGTCAGAGAAGTAGACCTGATGGCGATAAATTGAGCACTAAACGAATCTTAGTTCTGATGCAATAAACGAAAGTATCCACGTGTATTGAGAAATGCTAGGTTGAGTACACCGTGAACGAGTTGAGTGATGGCTTTTTCATCGGCGACCAGACGAGAGGACTCGACGCCGGAGGAAAGGGGTTCACTGATCTAGCGTCGCGTCTGGTTTCTTTCTTCAATTAAAATTCATTATTCTATTCTTTCTCAATTACCGGTGAAGCAGAGCCGATGCACGTCGTGGCATCGCGTAAGGCTTTTGGACTCTACGTGTCAATGTAAGAAGGGAAAGAAACGCTGCGGTTGCTTTTCTGAGCCTGGGCCTCTACATTGACCTCCATTTTCTTGGGCTTTGCTCTCTTTTATTGCCTCCTCCAATGACATAAAAAAAAAAAAAAAAAATTAAAATTAAAAACGAAAAATTTTTATGGACCGTTTAGTTAGTGATTACCTACGATAATAATTAATTATGACTAAAGTACTATTTTGGTTCTTATACTTTTGAATTTGTATTTTCTATCGTAATTAATTATGACTAAAGTACTATTTTGGTTCTTATACTTTTGAATTTGTATTTTTAGTAAATTTTGAATTTAATCTTTTAAAGTTAATTTTTATCAAAATTATTTAAATAATTATAATAATTTTTATGCAAAGAAACACAATATGTAAATATGTCTTCAAAATTTATATTGAAAATACTAATAAAAAATAAGAAGTAATGAAAAAATCTACATTAAACTAAAATGAACTAAATTTAAAATTTATTGAGAATACAAAGACTAAAATTAGACATTTGAAAATATAGAGAATAAAATTGCGAACTCCAAATTACAAGGACTAAAATGATATTTTAACTTTGAGTATATAACAATATTTCTTAAATATTGTAAATATAGCAAAATTTATTAGTGATAGACCTATCACATATTAAAATGTTGCATTATGATACATATGTTAATACTTTGAGCCTAATTGATATATTTGAAATTATTTTTCTTTAAATGTGTGAATAGAAAGGATTGAGAACCTTATTAGTTGATAAATTACATATGTCAATCGGTTTAATTGTTCTCACATTAACTTTTATACTTTTTAATTTAGTTAAACAATGTAAGCCCACATGAATTAGTCTAATGATAATAAGAGAGTGACAAAAGTCATAGATTCAAATGTAAATACCTAAGAAAAAAAAAGTTAAAACAGTGGATAGGAGCTCTCGTTTAATGTAAATTTTCGTGATAGTCAACTTCGATACTGCGATCTCCAGCGAGTGTTATTTAATCGGGTATTAGTATAATAATTATGAAAATTTTACAATTTTATCCAAGGCTGGGGAGATCATTTACCAAAATTACCCTCGATTAATTTGAGTTCGATACTTGGGCAGACGCACACGTGAGGTTGTTAGAATTGATAGGTGATTCCGATCCAAAATTACAGAGCAAATTAGGGTTCTACAATCCAGGTGGGAAAGGGAAACTCATTGGCACTCGAAGAAGGTGACGATTCCAAGCATTTCTGTGTTGCGACTGGTAATCATCGTTTAACTCTAATGGCACCCCCTCCTGGCCCTTACTCCGGCACCAGCACCCTCGCTCTGGTATTTCCCCTTTCTTTTCCCTCTAAATTTTAATCATCTGCGGAACTACTTTCTCTTATGTTTCCGTTTTTTATTTAGCTCGATCCTTGTGATATCCCGTATCCACTTTTTTTTTTCCTCTCTAGGCTTTAGAGTAGTACTTCAATGCATCTAGATTTATCCGATCAAAATTTTTTATTTTATTTTATTTTTCGAATTTCTTCATTATATTATTTTTAAATCCTGACTTAAAAATCAAATGGATCGGTTCGTTTTAGGTTCTGAATTTTTTTCTCTCCTTTAATGTCCTAATATTTTGGGTATTGATTTCTACAGGTAGCCCGTGCATCAGCATTCACCTTTGGTTTGGTTTACGGAAGCATTAAGCTCAAAGTTCTGAAGGTAAATTGGAATCAACTGCTGTCCAACCGTTGTTGTTATAGTAATACATTCATTGAAATTTGAAATGTATTTTCGTTGGACATGGGTTTGGTTGTATGGCGCCTCTGTTTACATTAACTCCATGTTTATTAATGGTGTGACCATTTCACTCGTTCATTCACATGAATTCAACATTAAAACTAAATTTTGACTTGTTTTCTTTCAGAGACGAGATTTCTTCATTGTCCTATTTTTATCTGCATTTCTAATTTAAGGAAGAAATTTTTAGGAACCAAGTATGGGCTACCTTTGTCCTATATTTGTTAGAATGGGATTACCAGTGTGGTACTTAAGTGGGTTGGCTCTCCCACCTCAATAGCTAGCTTTGGGGGTTTGTAGTTCTCTAAGGTGCTTAAGTACCTAAAAACGGTATCAGAGTCGGTTGTTGACGTTCCAAAGTGGAACCCGCATAAGGTTCTAACTGGGTGTGACCATGTGAAGTACCGTCAGAATAGCTGTCGGGACATCGGCTTTTCGGAGATGGGGGTTAGGAACCAAGGTAGTATGGACTACCTTTGTTCATTGGTTAGCATGGGATGACCAATGTGGTACTTAAGTGGCGTGGCTCTCTCACCTCAATAGCTAGCTTGGGTGTTGTTCTCTAAGGTACTTAAGTCCCTAATAGAAATCTTTTTGGAGACTTAAAAGTTTACATTTTGTGCCTCTTTATTGTCTCAAGCACCGACATACTAATAATAATAAGAGGAAATTGTTTATATCTATTCAGAGGCATTTAGATGAGACATTTTTACTGATAACAGAGTTTCTTCAGGTTACGTCGACTTCCATGCAATGTTATTTGTCTTTCGGATTAAATATGTGAAAAATCACAGAAAGCACATGAAACATAGACCGCCTCGTGTATCTTGATTAGTGAATTGTATAGAACATGAATCTAAAATATGAATCTGGTTGTGTAATAACGTATCTTTTGGTTGTATTTTTCTGCACTTGCCAGGTAAAGGCCAAGTCACATGCGAAAGCTGAAGCCAAGGCCCATCATTGATAAACACATTTACTGATGTAGCTTGTAGCGATGGAAGAGATGGTAATTACCACATAGGGACAGACAGACTCTGATCATTGGTTGGAGAAATGTGATTTTTGGCTTCATAATTTAGTAGATTCCGTTCTTTTACTGCTGAAACAAAAGAAAATTTCTTTGTTTAGACGAGATTGGTATTGCGAATACTGTATGGTGTATGCTTAGTTTTTCAGTTCCAGTTGGCAATTCTGCCTGAGAATGTTCTTGAAATAAAGGTGATACACCATCCTGAAAAATAAGACTCCTTTGAGATTTTTGTCCATCACGAAACCACTGTCGTTTGACTTTAGAGTTTCAACTTATGATTGGCTTTCATCTTTCCGACCCATGGTTCAATTTATAGGGTCGTATTCTAAGAAAGGGATATAAATAAGAACCTTCGCTGGTGATGTTCACAGGTTCTCAAAAATAGAAATTTGGCTTAGAAGAAACTCGTATGCAGATACGGTAGAGGTAACTTAGATGAAAGGAGTAGTCTTTAGATTTGTCTTTTTTAGGCATGTTTTGTCTCCCCTTACAGAACCAAGGTATTGTTTTTGGGTTAGTGCAAATGAAAGTTAGCCAAATTAGGATAATCCTGATGGTTGGCTTCCGTTCAATTCCTAATCTCTGACGTTTAAGCCTTCTATCCACAGAGTATTATAATTTTATCCCAAAGTTAAAATATTTGAAGCTGTAACTCCTTGGGGAAGATTACAAATTTGTAGGTTAGTATAACATGATTGCCCTCGTCTAATTTCATTAAAATAATATGTCAGTAATTACATATTTCAATTACTAAATGATGAATGATATTTAAGACAACATTTGGAAATAAAAGAAAGAAAACCAAAACGTAAGGCAGTGTATGAGCAAAAAACTCTTAGATATATTATCGTACTATAAAATCTCTAGACAATGGAAATATGCAAATGAAAGTCAGGCAACAAAGATATGGCTCCATCGTGAACCTCGCATACCCAGATAAATTTGAGGCCAGGATCTGCAGAAAGTGCAGCATGGCATTCAGCAAATGCGAGTTTTTCTTTTTTCTTTTTTTTTTTTTTTTTTTTCAGTTCTGAAGTTCAGAAAGAGTACAATTTTGCATAAACTGAATCTACTTCAACTAAATCTCTTGGCAAATATCCCTTCTTGCATCAAGGTGAAAGCTTCATGCTAACAGTTGGCCTTCTTTGAGCTTGTGTCAGTAATATAATAAACTCGATTCTCGACTAACAAAGCTGAAGAATCGACCTTCAATGACTGGTTTAACGAAACCAAGTCCTAAGCTCGGCCACCTTCTGACATGGAGCAATTGATACTTTGCATCATAGCACTGTTGAGAAGCTTCATTCCCTCTTCGCTCATTTGCTGAACTTCTGAAGGTGACAAGATTCTGATACACCGTACACAGCTAACAAATTCCCTGCAGAAATCCCCATTTAGTTGGTTCACATTCAATCCAGCAAAAGATTACAATATACAACTAAGATGAAATATTGAATTCAGCCACTGCTGGTTCTCAACTATTCAGGCAAAGTTAAAGAAAGAAACAAGCAACGGACTAAGAAGTGAGAAGAAAACTTACTCCCACGGATCATCACCAATAAGCAGGACATCATTCTCATAATCCACATAAACCAGTTTCCATCCCGACCCTCTTGGGTCATTAAGCAACCCCTCAAGTCCAAACATACATTCGATAGCAGAGCACAGTTCGTCGTAGTTCTTAAAACTAGTGACATCAATAGATCTCCCAACAGATCCCGCCTTCTGGACCTGTTACCACATAGCATGTCATCAGGTTAACATCCATATTATGAACACCTCTGTGAAAGTAGGGAAACGTGTAGAAGCTAGAAACTGTGGCACAAAACAAGTCATCAACTGATATAATGCAATTCAAATTCAACAATCCATGGCGTAACAAGAGCATAGTATGATCTGAGCAACTTTGAGATTAATTCTCATTGTGACAGCATACGTAAGACAGCTTTGTGAAAGGCAATGTAAATGCAATCCCTTCAAACTAGGAAATGCAAGCCAAGATTCCTACCTTCGTGTAAGTTCTCAAGGGCGGTACCACTTGCTTCCATGAGCCATTCTGCAGAAGACTGCCCTCATCAAAATCCACATTGCATGAGGATGTACCACCTGAATTATCATGGAACTCTTGCCTAGAGAAAGCCTGAGAATCTCCCAGACTAGCAGAGGTAATCTGAGACTGAACATCTTGGCTCGAACTGAAGTTCCCAGCCAAGCAATCTGAAGGATGTGGGAAGTCAGCATCTTTCAATGTGCAATAATCATCAAGAATAGTACTTGAAACGGCATGATCAACCAAAGTACTTCCACCATTACTGATTTCAAGGTTAGAACAACTGTATATCCCACTTTGGTTGTTGCTTTCATCTGAAACATCTCTCATAATATTTGCATTAGCCATACAGTTGAGGTTAGATACGTCTGGATGAGAGAATGAGACGAGATGACTGGTTTGGGATGAGAACCTTATATTGTTAAGAGGATCCCACATGTCTTGGCCTGTTGAGGGTAAGGGAAAATTAGGAGCCTCAGGAAAGACTGTTGAAGAGTCTTGCAGTCCCAACATGGAAAGATTCCCTGGTGATCTCATTACTCCAGGAAGAGGCAGACAGGATGGGTTAATCAAACATCCATCACCGTCCAAGGATGAAATCAAACCATTTGAACTAGTAAATTCAGGCTGAGGCATGTCAGTTGGTTGTGGGTGTTGGATTAGTGACTCAAGCTGCGGCTGCATGGGCCATGATACGGATTGCAACTGCATGGGAATCTGATTCTGGTTCACAAATGAAAGCTGGTTTACAAGCGTTTGCATAGTCACTTCGTTACCAGTGAGTTTTTCCTCCCCACAATCTCCAACTGAGGGCAATGGATTGGACTGATTGGTTGAATGATCACGTTCATATTTCGCCTTGTATAAATCACCTGCAGTTGGAGCTTCACTTTCAATGGCCGCCGAAGTGTGTACATTTCCGGGTAGATTTTCTTTTGGTGATGAATTTGGGTTTATGACATCAGATTGTGTAGGTGCTGGATGATGATGATTTTGATTCCCGGGAGATGCAGCTATAAGCTGCTGCATTTTGGTCACTGGCTGCATGTCCACGTCCTGTATCTTAACTAAATTGTTAACTGAATCCTGCTGTAAGGTGGTTCCCTGAAGGTTAACCATTTGAGGCCTCAGTAGCATCTTCATCAGTGGTTCAGAGCATAAAGTTGGCGCATATGAAAGATCCCCACGTATATTTTCAGGAACACGAAGCATTGGTCTCTTCACCAGACTTCCCCAGTCAGTTTCTCCTGCTAACATGAAAAATTCCCACTTTTTAAAAAAGGGTCTTTTGCAAACTAGTATGAGTACTGGAAGACGCAGAAAGGATCAAATCTTACCCAAAAATCCACCGTGTAATGGACGTTTAAGACCTGAAGTCAGAGAAGGAAAAATGAATAGACTTTCTGGAGTTTCTATTTCCCATGAACTAACCCTGTTCTGCTTATCGCAGCATCCTGGCTCATCCCACTCAACCTGTGAGAAAAGATGTCAAATAGAGAAGCGGAGAAAGACATTAGAGAACACTCATAAACAGAAACACAAAAAAGAAAACAGTTGCGCGCAAAACAGTTCCCCATACTTCACCTGAAGATTTCTCCACTTGGAACCTGGCCACCTAAGTGGATCTAAATCGCTAATTCCAACAATTGTTCCCATATATCTGGGCACAGCGAATATCGTTAGAATGACATTATATATTAGATCGATGAACATCCCAGATGATATATTTTGATAAAATTAAACTCACCGGCGTTTACCGGACTCTTCTGTTTCAAACATCATCCCGAACCTCATGCCTGCAGAAAGCTGAGTTCCGTATACACATTTGCGATACTTGGCTAAAGGAATAACAAATTCTGAAGGACATGCCCTGTGGAAAAAAGGAAACACGTACAAAGTATGACAAAGATGACCCAAAAAGTTGGAAAAATTATAACTTGAACCATTTGAAAGTTAATAGAACCTGGGGTTGTAGAAGATTGTAAATGGACTTCGATTAGCAGCAGCATGAGCTGCAGCTGCAAGAACCCCAATATGCATACTATCGGCAGATAGAACTGATGATGGCAATGTTGTTTGTTGCCGGTTAGCACGCCTCACTCCAATAAGCAACTGGGACTTTTCATCCCTACATAATTGTCACATTAGACAAAAATTATTCAAATTTCATAGCATTGACAAAATGGGGCTGCATAAAAGCAGCCTATTACCTTATAAAAAGGACAGAATCGCCTGCTCTAAGCCTCTTTGCCCCAACGAATAGACTCCACCCAGTTGTGAGAAGGTGTCGCTTCGGCTGCCCTATAAAATAAGGCATAGCCTCATCAGGAAAACAACATAATCCTCATTCACATTATAAACTGTAGATTTTAGTTTGAAGAAACCAGTGACAATCATGATATCAAAGCATACTCACCGCGGTATATGTGGCGAAAAGTCCAGGTATTGTCATGCAAGTCTCTAACAACGAGCTCCTGTGTTGGCGGTTGCATTGTGTAATCCTGTTCCAAGATTAACCACAAAACTAATCTTAACAAGAAGGAAAACTTATTAACGGTAACAGCAGGGAAGAAATGACATGAAACCTTACCAATGGAGGAAAGAGTTTTTCAGCAGCCCTGCGTGGCACTGAGAACCCACCATGTGTGCTGGTGTCACTGGCAGTTAAAGTTTTGCAGAAAAACTCATTTGGGTGTTTACTCGGCCTTAGTCCAAAGTCCGGAACTAAGAAGACATCTTTTTCCTGATCCATTAGTAAATTTGAATGTGAAAAGAGATGCCAGTCTAAACTGTATACAAATTCAACGCTGACCAAGAAGAACAAAACTAAATAAACATATATCCTTACAGAGTTCACCGGTTGAAGACTCATTTGAGCGTAGATTTCATCTGAATCTTTATCGGCCTAATATATTAATGAAGGGGAAAGCAACAGATTCTTAAGAACAAATGAATTTCAATGGATGATCCAAAAGGCAGAGTAACTATCAACAAAAGCACATACATGTAAGGTAACATTTTGAACTTGGCACATCAACTGAGAGGGAAGATTAGGATAATTTGGAATCTGTGAGGTTGCTGTTCTCTTGGTAGAAACTGCCACCTGTTAACAAAAAATTAAAAAGAAAAACAGCTGTGTGTATTATTTCTTGGCAAGTTGAAAAGGGATTCACATAAGATTCGGGAACTTCAATCATAGGAAAAATGGAAGGTAAAAAACCAAAATAAACTTATAACATTAATAACATCAATTCTGTAGAAAGATTACAGAGATTTCTTTGGAATCTCATTTGAGAATTTAATGCAATAATGAAAAGAATTCGTACCTGTTCACTATGTCCCTGAGGAAAGTAATAAACAAGACTACCCACATGGGGCAAGGAAACAAGCGGACCTGCACAAGCGTGCCATAACTCGGAGTTTATAGCCTTCCGGGCCCCTGAAATCCAAACAAACAGGTGTTTAAGCGATACCCTCTTCAAAAATGCATTGCCAGAATTGACTTCAAGTACAATGCCGATAATAGTTTAGCTGCAGACGAAACGAACCTGTTTGATCTTGCATTTCTTTCAACAACTTCATCTCGTCGAGAAGGTTAGTCTGTGGGCCGTTATTAATCAACCCCCCTGATGTCTTGAGCTTCTCTTCCACAGAGCCCATGACGTGTCCTTCTCTCAACTTCAACGAGAATCAACCACTATGGATTTACATCCTCAGTAAAAAGGATAAAAATAAAAATAAAAGCCTTAGAACAAAACCCTCTTGATCAAGAAGCAATTTCACCTTCTCAACCAAGAAATGCCGAGGAGGATTAAAGGTGCCGCATATTAGCAGAGAAATTTACAGTTGGGGCATGACTAAGACAGTCATACAGAAGAAGAAAACAAGAGAATCCATCAGTCAAAAAAGCAAAAACGCCATGAGAATCCAAGACCAAGGAACAAAAACTGGAAATTGTAGCCTGCAAAATCTCGTAGGTGGGGTTTTCTTGGCGATTGGGTTGGCACCAATGAAACGCATCTGTTTGCATCAAAAGCACGCGAACCGAAGCATGGAATGACACATATTACCAACTGGGTCTGCTTGTTTTTTTATGTTGAATGGACACCGACCTTTCGATGAACACAGTTACAACGACTCCACTGTGTGATCCTTACTATTCACATATTGGATTTGGATTAAGCATTGCTTGTAATCGCCATAAACGGTCGAGTAATCCCTTCGGAGGGAGGCATTTCCCTTTCAGATTCTCTAATTCTCTCTCTTCTCGAAACTGGGAAGAGTGTGCATGCTGTTATCCTGCGCTCACATCCGTATAAGGCCATTCGTTTGCAGCTTTAAACTGTTTTGAGGAACCAAATTAAAGGGTGTCAAAAGAAAAGGGAGAAAAAATAATAGTAAAGAAATGGGTGGAAAAAGCAGAGAAAGGCTAAGAGAACACGAAAACAGTACAGAAAGCTGTGTATTGGGAAGGACTGTGAGAGAGAAAAAGGGGAAGAAAAGAGAGAGAGAGAGATTGTCTTTTTGGAAAAAAGCGAGAATGGGATTGGTGGAAAGGAAGAATGTCAAGAGGCGCATTTTAGCACGTGGATTGCGATGATTTGAAAGAGCCTTTGGATTTTCGTCTTCCTCGATTCCCCCTCTTCTTCTTTTGTTACTTCATTAATTAATCTACCAATATAATAATTAGTATATTCTGTTGATTTTTTTTTTAATAAAAGAAATTTCTATTTCTACTTTCTATGCGTTCTATTAATTAAATATTTTGGTTTTTTTTTCCTCCATTCAATGTTTCTATTTTCAATTTTAGTTTATTTTGATTTTTAAAATTCGAAGATATAATTTTTTTATTTTGATCTATTAAAATGAAATGAATAGACCAAAATGTTACTTTTCTAAGTATTATGATTGATAAGAATATTCAAAAGTACAAACATCAAAATTAACAAAAGTGAAGTCAAAATAGTATTTAAATCTTAATTATAAAATGTATTCGTGCTACGACATTATTTTAAAGAAATACATTAGTTTTCCTTTTTCGGGTTAAATTTTGTGAATTTTTCATAAAGTTATTCCACGGTTAATTAATTAATTATGGACTAATCAAACTTAATGGTCCAATTTTTTTATTCTATTGGAATTAGTGAATTTATGGATATGTTTACTTAATATTTATGAGTGAATTAATTGAGATAAAAATTGCAACATTTAACACAACTTGGTCAATTTGAAAATTTTTAGCGAAGGTTAATGTAATGTGAAAAATCTATGGACAAAAAATTGATTCTTTTTTCCTTCTTATACTGGCAATTTACAATCTTAGTCTCTAAACTTGTACATTTGCATGTATGAAGTATTTAAATTTTGAAAAGTCTTTTAGACTTGTATCAATAGGCATTTGACATATTTAACATGTTAATTTTTTTATTTTTATTTTTTTTGTCTAATGAGATGTTAAACTCTTAAGCTGGTGGTTAATATATTTATGGAATTTAATAAATATCAAATAGGTCAATAATCTGGAAGAGACAAAATTGGAAACTTGAAAATTTAAGCCTTATTGTTAGCATTTGCCTTCTCATTTTTTAAATTCATGTCTATTTTTCCACTCAATCGCTACAATAATTTTCATCATTTATAAACAAACACATGAGTTTTTAGCCAAATTCAAAATAATAATAATAATTCTAAATATATTTATTAAATCCTCTAATTTTTAGTTTGATTTTTTAAAACACGTAAAAATAGCCTACACGTTAAAAAAATTGTAGTAATATTTATAGAGCTTAATTTTCAAAAGTAAATAAACAAATAGTTATGAAATAATATCTTACTAACATATGAAGTATAAAACTAGAAATCTTTTAAAAGTTGGAGAAATGGAAAAATGCATGTCATGCACTTTTGAAAATTCAAAAAAGTTATTTAACCTTATTATTAAATATTAAAATGGAAAAAGAAAAACAATGAAAGAATAAAGAGGAATGGAAGGGTTTGAAAAAGGCGATTTGATTTGGTGGTGTCTTTGGCTGTGGCCTGTGGCTATAATCTTGACTTTGCCTTCGTCGCGCGTGCGATTCGCGACAAATTAACAGGGAGGTCATAAAGTGACACGTGGCATTTGGTGAATGGACTGTTTTTGCTTGCGTTTTTTACACACTTTTGAATGGGACTGCTTTCTCTTGTCTCTAGTTAAACCAGTTTTAAAAATATGGTGTAACTTACCGATATTATTGTAGGATTCATTATTAGGTACTATAAATTTTCCCTCCTTTTCACTAGTTACTATTGCTACCACATTTCTGGTGGTATCTCATCATTTTCTTTTTTCCTTTCATCATCTAATCCAACTCCCAATTACTATCTTAAGGTTTCATATTTATCTATCGACATAAATTCCAAACCTAAACCTTATTTATTACCTAACCTATGACTAAACTCTTTAAATGCAGATATCATGATTGTTTAGAGTGCATATAATGTCATTTCATTAAATATTTTACAAATAAAAAGGAATCAAATGAACACAATTCAACGCTAATTGGCATAATCTTTCTCTTTAGAAGTCGGAAGTTTGATCCTTCATTTTCGCAGTTGTTGTATTAAGTTCAAATTTTCAATCAAGCTACATTTGAGGTAATATATCAACATAAAAATATATATTCAAACACGTAAATGTGAGAAAATTTATGATATTCTAGTGGTAACCATTTGTTATTTAATGCTACTAGAGTTTGTATTATTGTTGAAGAATGTTAACGTCACAATTAAATTAAATGATGAAAGTGGAAGTAGAATTTGTAATATTGGAGGAGAAATAGAGAAAATGGGGAAGGTGAAATGGGGAGAGAGAGAGAGAGGGGAGTTTCCATAATTGATGGGTCATGCTATGTAGATGATAAGCCATGATGCATTGAGGAAGCACGGTTTCTCCACTGTTTCCTTTGGTGGGAGGCGCATCATATCCCATTCCCCTTTTTTATTTTTTGTTTTATTTATTTATTTATTATTATTATTATTTTTTTCAAATTACTACCGACCTATAGTTATTTTTTTTATTATTATTATTTTTTATTTAATTTTTTTTTTTTTTTTTACAGTATGTAAAGGTTGATAATGCAGGGTCACTGTCATATTTACATGTCTAATTCATCAAGGTGTAGTTTTACGTCTTTGAAATTCTTTTTTTCTTTAATGTTAAGTAGGTTCTTTAATTCGGAAAAAAATACCATATTTTATGTCAAATATATCCTTAGTTTATTTAATACTTTTTTAGTTTTTAAATTAATAGAATTATTAGAGTAAAAAGTTTTATGATATCTTTAGACATAAAATTAATCTCTTTCGATTTAGTAGACTAGTTAATTTTATATATACATCTAAAAGCTACTAGATATAAAATTTAAAATTTAGAGACCTATTAGATATTTTTTAAATTTAGAGATCTATTAGACAAAATGTTTAGAGTTTAAGAATCTAAGAATTAGAGAGACAACTTCAAAAGTTTTGAAATTAAATTTGCAATTAAACATTGGTTGAATGCTCAATACATTTCTACTAAATTATTAAACGTCTTTATATAAGTGTAGATAATATGTTAAATATATTAGAGTATTGTGTCTAAACCTCGTCTAGTTAAGTCTGTTTGAAATTTTTACTCTGCACTAATATATATATATTTATTTGGTTCTTGTTTTTTGACATTTTAATGCAAATTTGATTCATCTCATTTATAATGTTTTATAAACCAATAAAATCACATTGTATATTAATGATGAAGTGAGGATTCTGAGGATGCTAAATCCAGTGGAAGTCAAATTTGAGATAAATGTGATATGGATTTATTTTATGTCTATAATCATATGATAAAAATAAAACAACACCAACTTTAGAGACTATAGTCAAAGGCTAATGAATTGAAATAAAATGGGACCTAGCAAAGCATGCAAACAGGCAATCAATATATTTGGAATATGTATTTCACATAGTTCGTAAAAGAACCAACATATATCTGGAAAGATTGAGCAATATTGCACTTTGAAAGGAGATTTTAAAAAAAAATAAAAATAATAAAAAATTGAGAATTGCAAAAAGCAATAATGATTCTACACTTATACAAAAAGAATCACTCATTTGAGTTGAAATACAAAACTGGTTGATTTTTTGTTTTTTTTTTTCAACTCCAATAATTATTAATTTTTATTTTTAATATCGATGTTGTAATATTTTAACTAGTGAGATATGAAGTTATTGAAAATGACAAATGTTGTTAATCTAATTAATACACCACACACATGAAAATTCAAAATAGTATATTATGACATAATATATTATTCCAACCTCTTATAATTAATGTTATCACTCCCTCATAAATAAAATCTTAGGAAATGATAATCACTATGTTTTTTTCTTGACTCTTGCATTGAATAGAAAAATGGTACAAAAGAGTAATAATGTTATCACATTATGTGGAAGAAAACCTTAGAGCACTATAATCAAAATTTTAGAATACTTGTTTTTATGTTGTTTGCACTCTTATATTTAGTAGACAAATAGTACAAAATAATCATTACATAAATTTCTTCTTTAAGTTTAATTTACGTATTTAGGTATAAAAGATAATCAAAATCTCAAACACTCTACAATTTTGTTTACTTATGATTCATAATTGTTCACCTACTTCATTGGCTAAAGTGTATTATAAGGTGAACATATGTGTAGTATTGTTTTTTATTTGTACAACATGATTACATTAGAAGTTAGAAGTAGAAGTTGACATCGAAAATTTGGCCAAAATAATATTTATAAAGTCCAATATTTATCTCATACACACAACTTGACATTATATTAAACAAAGCAACTAGCAAATATTAAAAAAAGTAGAAAAATAAACCGTAAAGAATCATGGAGAGTGAAAGTCCACCGAATTTGATATTGTAAATAATGTAAACGAAAACAAAAGTCGTTATTTCCAAAACGGCGTTGAGGGCATGTGATTGCCATGGACATCACCCTCCTTTTTCTTTTATTTTTTGTTTTTTATTTTTTACGCTAAACAAGGCTAGGCTCACGCGTGGACCCAATCCAACCTTGTTAGACTCCTTCGATCCCTTATTCCAAGTAAAGCTTACTTTTTTTACTCTTCCAAAACTAATAATATTAATAATAGGGAATTTCCGTTTTCCATATTTTGAAAAAGAACGTGTTTGGTTTGAAATTTTTAAAATAAATCTCTTTAATTCATGAATTTTTAAGAATATGTTTAAGACATCTCTGCACAAAGATTTTAATATTATTTTAAATTATACAAAATATTTTAAAAAATAATCTCCTCTCTGAATTTATTCTGTAAACCTACTTTTATAATTTAAAATGTCATACAATTCGTTTAAAAGAATACAAAATTACTTTAATGTTTTTTAATCTATTATTAAAAATTTATAGGTTAGAACTTGAGTATTGACAATATATATATATATATATATATTATATATATGTTTGTTGGTTTCTTAGATTGTGAAACGTCTCACAAGTTGTTGATTTTAAGATGTTTTTCAAGTCGTTTTTTGGCCATTGTTTCAACTGATGATTTGTTTCTTTATTTGAAAATTTAGTGAGAGTTATTTAGGAATTTATTTTCCTTTTATATATTTGGATGTTTATAGAATGAATTCATCTTCTCCTTCATTGAATGTCTAAATATTTAAGGGTGTGGAGTTGTCTTTATCGTGCACACTATCCTTAAACATAGGTTATCAAATTGTGTGTTGTGTCTTTTACTATCCTCATCCTTAATTCTTGTATTTGTTAATTAAATTGCTGTAACTAACATGATAACCTTTAACTTCATTATGTTTTGGAGAATGAAACATACATATTCTTCCCAATAAAAAAAAAAAAAAAATAATAGTTTTGCTTTAATATTATATTATATTATTTTATTACTATACCAAAAGGAAAAATCTGCATCAGCAACCAACCAATTAAGTGAAGAATACCTTGGAGTGTTCTAAATATACATATCCCCAACAACTTTTGACGCCCACCAATTATTAATTATTTATTTCTATTTATGTAAATCCAAAAAAGAGGATGGTTTAGAAAAATTATTGGGGGAGCTATTTTTGACAAGGACGGCAAGAGGCAGGATAAATTAATTAATGAGGAATAAAGTAATTGTGAGTATTCCATTTATTTTACTTTTTCAGACAAATTCGGCTCATCATCTTCAATAATTACCCTCACTAATTTTCACCACCCTCATTATTTTGTTTTCTTCAACAATCAAAGCCGTATACAATTAACATCAAAATTACGACCAAATGGGCAATACTTGAAATGATCATTAAAAAAATAAAAATAAATAAATAAATAAATAAATATTGGATACTTAAAAACTTTAACTTTTAACTTTAAAATTTGAGAGTGAAAATCGACTTACTTCTTTTATTGGTGTAGGTCATTATGGGAAAAGTATGACCTTGAACGACTAGATTAAGATTAAGTTGTATAACCACTTAGACAATACATGTCTAACTTGTCAAAACGGGAGTTTTAACTTCGAAGAGTGGTTTAAATTGGAGTTCGTCAAATGTCGATTAGGTCAAGTTTAGTTTAAAATCGATCTATCACGTAGTCTATAGGAACGAATGGTTGTTTGGATTTGAAAAGGCAAAAACAAATCAAATTGCGAAAGGGAGTGAAGAGAAGGTAAAAGAAAGATTAGAATTGATGGGTCAAAGCGAAGGAAGAGAAAGGAAAGGGGCAAATGATTGGGATTAGAAGAGGAGATTAGAAATAGAAGGATTGAGTAAAGGAGAGAAAGGGGGAATTGAGAAACATAAGAGGAGCATTAACTAAAGTAAGAAAGAAAGAGAATGAGGGGGGGGGGGGGGGGGGGNAGAGATAATTGAAAGAGAAAGGAGGCGTGGTATGAGGGGAACATGAAGCAGTGAAATGTGTAGGGATTCCAGGGGACATTTTCTTCTCTTTTTTCCTCATCAAAACACCACCTCCATTTTGTCTCGACTAACCTACCGCTTTTTTTTAATAAATCAAAATTATTTTTATTATTTACCGGTGGGCCGCCGTTCAAGGCTTTTTTCACTACCTCCTTTTCCCATATTCTCCTCAATTTAAATAAAAGTCATCTCTCTTTCCACTGATTCAACCCAACATTTCCAATTCTTTCTTCTTTCTTCTTTCTATCCCCCAAACCCCACCCATTATTTCCAGTACATCTTTGAATCATTCCTTTTTTTCCCTTCAGGTTTGTCAATTGGTCAAAACACCATGGATTACTTATTTGTTTATTTATTTATTTATTTTTTTTTTTTTTGCTTCTTTGTTTAGTGAAGTGACATAAGTACTTCACAAAAAGAAAGAGGCTTGGATTTGGTTTTTTGATAGGTATTGAGTAGGCGTGGAAAGGGAGAGAGAAATAGACCCAACAAAACAAAAGAATATAATTAAAGGCTATTTATTTCTTTTTTTTTTTTTTTTTTTATGTCTACTTGATTGCCAATCCTTTCATAGAATCTATAAGCATGCAATTTTTATTATTTTATATTCCTCCTCCTCAATCATTTCTCCTTCACTTACTATTAGGGGTATTCAAAAACCATAAAAACCAAACCGAACCCAATTTAATCCGGCCTCACAAATCGTTAGGAAAAATTTCCCCTATTTGGGCCAAATTACAGTCCATTAAATCCGGGCCTTTGGTGGGAAAAAGTAGGAGTTGGGCCTGTGGTCCAGTCCATTATTTTATTGAGGCCCAATTATTGATTAGGGCTCAGAAGGAGATGCACAGTTCACTTTGCGATTTGATTCCGTCGATTTTGTTTCAATCCAACATCTGCAACGCACGTGTTTAATAAACCTTAGCTGCTTTTACCTTCTTCAAGCTCTCTTTCTTCTCCGCCCGGTGTGGATTCTTCTCCTCCTTGTTTCGGTCGCCGTTTCAATGGAGGGCCTCAAGGTTTCGGATGCTAATATGGTTATTTACGTTCACCCATCCAAAAGTAAGAAGGTTTCGCAAGCGGTTCTTCGAGAGCTCGGCGCTATGCTTTTAAAGTAAGACTTCTTTATGGCTCTCGACAATTCTAGTGTCTAGTCTCTTTCAATCACAACCTTTTCCAGCTATTGACAGTGTTGCTTTGTTTGAATTGTTTTGTTGAATATCTTGATTGGGGATACTATGTGTTATTGACAGAGTTATACTAGTACAAACTTGCATTTAGCCGCCCTTTTAACTTAGAATTCAGATTCAGTTTTAGCTTAGAATTATATGATTATTGTTTCTTTCCGCTTTGCTATCAAGTGGATTTTTTTCTTTGCTGGCTTGCTATTCTGTACAGAAGAAATAAACATCTGGGTTGTGCTGTTGTTTATGAACTGATAATGTTAGGGTCTGATTGGTAGAGAATTTGAAAATAATGAAATCAAAGTTGTATTTCGTTTTCAAATATATGTTTGGTAACATGTTAAGATATTTGATTTTAATTTAAACAATTGTTTAAAATGTGATTAATACTATATACTTCTAAGTAATAAAATTAGTTGTAGTTATTTACTAATATTTAGTTGATAAAAAGTTGTTATTAATTTATCTCTGAATATGATTTATGCTAAAAAAAAGTTCTATACTTATTTTCTTGTTATATTATATAATTTATAGTACATTACATACACATATTATATTTTTAAAAAATGAATTGAGTTTATAATATGACATATTCTATTTCTAAATGTTTTTATTTTTTTAATATAATTCTGCATTTCAAATTTTAAAATTCAAATTCTGGATACGATGGAAATATAAAAATGTTGTTTTCAGTATTTGTATTGTTTGAATCACAAAATCCAAAATCAATTTTTAGAAATAGAATTCAAGTTGTCTGTCAAACACATATTTTCCAAACTTAGTGAATTTGAAAATATAAAGTAGAATTTAGATTCTCTACCAAATAGATTCTAAGTCTCTATAACTCTATTTTTTGAACGCAAAGGTGCAAAGTTAAAAACTTCTAGTGATTGTCATCGCTGCTTCTTTTGCTCCCATTTGATTAGTATTCATTGATAGGGCAGGTACCTGTGAAATTCGATCATTAACTGCATTTTTTTTGTATTGTGTTCTTCGTGTAGATTTGATGAAAAATTTGAAGGCGTGCTACTGGCTTATGAAGCCAAAATTGTTAATAAAAATGGGAAGATTCTATCTGGAGTGCATCCCTATTTTGGTGTGACAATAAAGGCAAAGCTATTACTTTTCTCTCCAAAACCAAATATGCTATTAGGTTGGTTTTATATGATTCTCATTGTATGTGAAGGAGTTCGATTTGTGATTGGGTCTCTCCATTGTTTCCATTAGGAAAACGACACATCAAGTTGTTAATTAACAAACTTGCATTTTAACATCGTTAAGGTAGTTCATTGGATTATGATGGTAGACATATTAAATTGACTAATAGGAGTCCAAATTTGTTATTCATGCTTTGCTGATAGTTTTGTTATCACTTCAGAGGGAAAGGTGGTGAAGCTTAGGCAAGAATCAATCCATGTTATTGTCTTAGGTTTTGCTTCTGCTGTAATAACCGATAAAGACATTCCCGACGAATTCAAGCATAGAACAGTATGTTTTGTGCAGTGTACTTGTGAATTCATACCTTTCCCTTTGTTAGACATATAAGAAGGAAGTTTTTATGTTCTTGTCCTGATTGTATTGTGCATTGATTTTGACATAGAAACATGGAGAAGAAATGTTTGTTAGCAGAGCTCACAAGCACCATGTAATAAAGGTTGGGACAATGATACAATTTATGGTGAAGAGGTTAGATTTCTTTCCCTTTAATTACGCTTATTCTGTAACATCTAAGTGGAAAGTTAGTTTTCATCCAAATAATTGAGGGCCGGAACACCAAGCTCACATCCGATGGATAGTCTGCCATATTTATTAATATTTCCTGATTCTTGTTCTTCTTCAGCAATCTACATACCTTGATGATGTAACAAGTGATTTAATTCAACCTTGCAGTTTTGATGAGGAAATATTGCATATCTCTGGATCTCTAGTTCCATCTTGCACAGGGAGCATCCATTGGTTGGAGAAGAATTTGGTTGAAGGTTCAATAACTAATAGGCAAGAAACTAAATTCTAGGACGTTTTGTGCTATAATCCCCAAATCCCTTGTTCTGATCTCTTTCAAATTATTTTGTAGCAGTAAAAAGAAGACGAGAGAAAAAGAGGGAGAGGTGATGTTGCAGGATAGCTTTGCCACGGATCCAAATGCACGTATCTTGAACAATGACCATCAGTCAAAAACCAAAAAGCAAAAAACTACCAGAATATCTTGAAGACTACTAAATTGTCAAACATAGATCGTTTTTCCATCAGGTAATTTTTCCTACTCCCTCAGTGTAGGATGGCTAAACTCTTGCTCTCAATTCATGCCTAAAATCTACATTAGCGAGAAACTTAGCTGAAAAGTAAGCTTGAATCCAATCGTATATAGGGTGATGATGAGATTCAAACTTCAAAGCAAAGATCCTCATTGTGTTTCCTATAGTAAGAAAGGCTTGGGAGATGCACCTTGGACTTGAGAAGATCACATCCACTTAGATAATGACATAACTTTATATATCCGGGGTGTGGACAAATGCAGCTCCCCATTTTTGTAACTGTTATGAAGAGATAGCCCAGCCCAAATGCCTATAGACCTTGATGGGCAAATGATCTTTTCAGCCCAATCTTGAGTTCAATATGCAGTTGGTAGGGAAGTTAATGACAGATGTCAGCAACCTAGACTTTGCTGAATATTGTCTGAGATTGAACATTATGTTTCTTTAATTTCATTCAAAATCACACACACACACACATACACACACACACAAACACAACACCACACCGTTAGTTTATCAATCATTATAATGAGGATATGATTTGGGGTTTGCAAGTACATTCCATTTGCACCGTTGACTCATGATTGCCACTATATATATATCTCTCATCTCTATTATGGGTTATTTTTTTTATATAGAAGCTTCAAATAATTCATCATTATAAGGTATGGGGTTGCTCTGTCAAAATCAACTCCCTGCAGAATGATATGAATTGGTTTTCCTAATAGACGAACCGGGTTCATTCCATCCTACTCCATGTGAATAAGTGATCCATAGCTTTTGTTTAATCAGATAAATCCAAATACAGCAATATGACAGTTTTTTTTTTTTTTTTTGCCTCTCTTTGGGCGAGAATGGTGGATTCATAACATGGTATGAACTACGAACTAGGAAGTACAAAACCGTTCAATCCAATCAAACTACAGTTAAAATAAAAAAGATATTGTCTTTTCCTCTTTACATCGTTTAATGTTACATTTGACCGTCTGTTAACTTGAAATCTGTGTTCGGTTTTGACCCTCTGCTCTGGTCTATTCTGACATCTCTCTTTTCCTTCATGTCTAATAAGGATTTTGAAGATCTTCAAAAGATATGCAGTGAAGATATGATTAAATTTCAATTTTAGAAATGATTCCGATAAAACATCATCTCTTTGTCAGAATAGTACTCTAGCACGTTCTTAGACTTCTTTTCTTTTTCGTTTTTTTGAACTTGCCAAATCGAAGCCTCTTTCATTTTTTTATATTAAATTGGCATTTCATTCAATGCTTTTTTCATTACACAAGTATATAGTAATAAAATTAGCGAAAATAATTGAAGGGGGGGGGGGGGGGGGGGG
>QLSR01001487.1:911363-947679 GCA_031780015.1 Citrullus colocynthis
GGGGGGGGGGGGGGGGGGGGGGGTTAAGAGACGAAGTATTATTCAAAGATATTGTAAGGTCGGTTATAGAAATCTTATAGTTGGTGAATTTGAATGCGATGTTCAACTGAACTCGTATTTCTAAGCTGGCTGGCTGGAATCTATTTGGGTCTCTAATTATGAGGTTAAATAAACTCCAACGACCCAAATCTAATGGGCAACCTTACTAATCATTACCAATCATTTGATGCCCTTTCAATTACTCCAATGATCTGTTTGCAGGAATAATTATGAATTTGACTGAATCCATAACCAACATCTAATTCATTAAATTGCCAATTTTTATTCCTCGGTGATTTTTTCCAAGTCCATGATTTTTTTTTTTAAAAAAAAAGAAATTAAATAAATGGAGTCTTGTAATTTGACAATCTTGTTATTATAAAGAAACCAATTGAATGTTTGATTCATAGGACAAATGGCAGAAAGAGAGAGAGCGGCGGCAGCAAAAAGAGAAGGCAAATGAGTTGTGCCATTAACAGCTAGCGAAGCGGCTACATAACGTGCTATAATTGTTTTCTAGTTAAAAATTTTGGGGGTTTCATTTTTTTTTTTTTTAGTTGGTTGTCGTATTATCTTGAAGAACAAGTTAAAGAAAAGACACCACATACAGTTGAGTTGAGGCCAATAGATTTGATTTTGAGTGTACTCTAAATTAAAATGAAAATGAAAAAGGGAAGAGAGAGTATGTATGAATTGATGATTGAAAGAAATGGGGCGGCGGATTCTTGAAGGAAAGGCTTGAAATTGGGAAGCATGCATGGATGTTATGGGCTCTCTCTGCCAAGTACGGATTCCTTGGAAATGACCAATTTCGCAATTTGCCGAATGGGCTCACAGATTAAAAGTAAAAAGACAAACACATACATACATTAATACACTAACATTTTCGAGCTTTTTATTCAGCTCAGATATTTCATCCACTCCAATGCATGTAATGTAACAAATATCATTGTTTATAAAGTAGTTATAATAAATAATATATGCTGTGGACCTGAACATAGACTTATATTAATTAGAAATGGTAAAATTCATCAACGTTAACAAAAAAAAAAAAACAAAAAAAAACTTGGTTGCACATATTTTAACAACATAGCTTAATTGTAGAGAATTCCACATTAAAAAGATGGGGAGACCTCATAATATATATCTTTAAAGATGCATGAGTTAATTATTCTCACATTGCTAATTAATTTGAGATGAAATATCATAATATAGTATTATAACTCAAACAGGTATTCATTTAAAAATATAAAGATCTAATACGAAAATGAAATAGTAAACTCAAAAATGCATCGTGGAATCTCATGTTTACATGTAGAAAACGTCTCTCGCAGTCTCTCTATTCTATCTCTCTCTCTCTCTCTCCTTTTAATATTTATTTTACCTTTCTTTTATGCTTTGTAGTGATTGGATTGGACTGCAAAAAATGGATGCAACTCAACTAGAGACACGAAATAGTGCGTTAAGTTAGAAAAATAATATTTTGTCTCACATCAATTAGAAATGGTAAAGATCCACAAATATATGAGTAAGAGCATTATCTCTGTTAAATTAATATTGTGGTTGTATTGAATATAAACTCACATTAGAAAGTGTTATTGACCACGAGGTCTATATAGTTTGAATCACCCTACACCTATCATACTAGTAAAGAAAAAATTATATATAAAAACATAATTTCTCCGTCAAATGTTGGGATGTTTAGATAATCTCGCGTTGACTAATTTTCATTAATTAATATTAAGTAAAAAAAATATAATATATGAATTGAAGCTAGTATAAAATCATGGGAGTTGAAATATAAGGGTAAAAAATGGAGAAGATGTATGTCAAATATCATATGGTTGGAGGAAAATAATGTGTGGAAGACAAATAAGGGGGTAATGGCACCGCCCAAAATGATGGGAAGGCTCTGAAAAGCACAAATAATTAGAAGAATAGAGTAAGGTAAGGAAGTTAAAGCAATGTGTATATATGGACACCAGCATAAGTTGACATCATTATTGTATCTAAAGAAGAAAAAAAAAAAAAAAAAAAAAAAAAAAAAAAACAATCAATTTACATTTTTAATGCCAAATAAGAAAAAAAAACTAAAAGAAAAAGGCAAAGGGAGTTGGTGATGTATGTGTTAGAGAGAAAAAGAAAGGGATTCATCAAAAGTGGATTCTTTGTTGGAATAACCAAAATAAAGATTTGAATGTTTTAGAAATAATATTATGTACGTTTTAGTGCAACTCTATCTGTACTGTTTTCTATCTTTTGGCTGCATGGTAGTGACATTTTGACGTGGCCTTATTATTCTTTTTTTTTTTTTTTTAAATTTTTATTTTAGACCTTCTACAGAAATCATTTTTAAGCTCTAAATATAAATATCAACTCCTCGTCAAACTTTCCACTCAATAGATTTGCAATTTGAGTCAGCATAAAATAATATATATAAGATTTTTGATCATATGAAGCTTTTAAGTACGTACATACTCAAACTCATTGCTTCTAAAAGCCCGACTCGCCAGCCGTGACATTTTGTGTTTTCCTTTTATGCATTAATTTTGCAAATCTTAGTTCGACCATAAGTTAACAACACCATATATATGTATATACATAACCATGCTAAGAGTTTAAACTTCTCTCTACTTGACCCTCATATCTTCAACTTTGAAGATTTATGTGTATTAAAAGTTAAATTGTGATGAAACATAAATTTGTCTCTTTACCTAAGAATTTTTATGGGTTTTTGACTTAAGAGAAAAAGAAGAAAATCACATTAAGGATAAAATGAAGACAGGGTAATTTAAACTATATTCTAGAAACGTGCATGAGAAAGGGCAAAGAAGTGGCTCAAACAAGATCCCAAAGAAGCTTTTTCCCTCCTCAGCTTTGGCTTCCGAGACTGAGGCTAGCCTAGGCTACCATGCAGTCCCCTCTCGCATCCATTCCCTCTGGTTGGTTTGACTCCGTCTTCTTTAAGTTCAACCTAATAACAAATATTTAAAAATAAATAAATAAATAAACTTTAGGTTTACCTCTTAGGGTGTGTTTGGCCTAAAAAGTAGGAATTGTGAACTTTATGTTTTCCTCTTAGAGTTTGTGGGTCTCACTACTACTAAAAAAGCATTAATTTTATATCTTATCGACTTTTCACACTGTGGATTCTAAAAATTCACAACTCCTTAGCCTTTATAGATCCTTAGAATTCAGTATTCCACTTTTTTCCCAAACTAATTGTTGAATTTTGGCAAAATATTAAGAGTGTAGTTTGTCCTATAGCGGAAAAATTGAAGAAAGTAATTGCATACTACTACTACAAAAAGAGTCTATGCATTTGGTTTCAAGTCATTCCAGTTAGAAACATTTTAAATTTAGTGTGCTAACTCAAATTAAATTATTTTTGTATTCTCTAATTTGAGGGTGGGAAGAAGGTGTGGGTAGTCAAAAGTTTTGAGAAAGTGTTATTGTAATTGGAGATGGGAAAAAAAAAATTATTTTTGTGTGATTGTAACAATTTTTCATCTAGTGAATTTTTTTTTTTTTTTTTTTGGTGAGCCATAATTTTTCTTCGAATTTGAAGTTTTAAACCTAAATTCCTGTGTTTTCAGTTTTATTATTTTCTTTTTAATTTTTTTTAATTATTTTTCTGCTTATTCATGCAGTAGAAGCGATAACTTTTTTCCTAACACTAATCACCCCTTAAATACATGGTTAATTCCACTGCATCAACAAAGTAAAAGGTGAAAAATAGAATGCATGGTCGGTAGGCGATTATGAAAATAAAACTAGGAAGCGTATGAAAATAAGAATGTTATCCAAAATCGTATTAATTTACAGCGCAATAGCTATGAAATTATGAGTCAAATAAAACAAAACTCAGCTGATTAGTCACCATATAAGACCACATGAACAAAAGAAGAAAAATAAAATTTACTAATTAAATGAAGATAAACTAAACTATAACTATCAATTTTGAGGCAGTTAACCGGTGAAAGTTGTTTGTGTACGGCATGCACCGAAAGTAAAGTAGGTTTAAAAAATAAAAATTAAATTAAATTAATAATAATAATAAAAAAAAAAAGACCCCCACGTAAATGGAAGGAAAACGACAGAGTTTTAATATATTAATTTAAAGAAGTAGTTTTAATTAAGAAAATGGCATGTGCCAGCTAGGGGAATATTACAGTGAAGAGTATTAATTTAAATAATAACAATATAGCCTCCGGATATTTATTTTATTTAGAAACAATTAAGAAAATGAAATTTGTTTAATGATGAATATTGGTAGTGGATGAAAAAGGGTTGATGAGATTCCTTTACGACAACAACCAATTGTACTCTCTTTTTTCCAACTTCCAACAAAAGTTTATAACTACGTACAACGAAACGACGTGTCGGATTGTATATTTTTATGACATTTTATTATATTTAAAAAAAAAAAAAACCAGTAAATAAAGTTTCTATTATTGCTTTTGTAATAGTGTTACTCACTCTCACTGTTTGTTTTTGATTCGAAGGTCGGAATAAATCTCTTAGTACAATACAACAACACGTGATGATGTAATATTTTGTACCTTAACCACATCAAATACTGTTTATTACTGTTAGTTCCTTCTGTCTGCTTTTCAATCTTCTTCTTTAATTACCAAAATATTTTGCATATTGAAACAATTATTTGCCACACTTTTTTTGTTGAAAAAATACATTTGGTTTCTCAATAACTAGTGTCAATATAGTTACAAAACTAACTAAATTGTTATAATTTAAAATTTATAACATTTAATTCTTATTGTTATTTATCAAAATGAAGTGTAAATTTTTATTTTGTAATCATTTGATTTTTTAAATTTTTGTTTATTTAGATTAATTTCTATTATTGAATTATATTATGTTAGTTAACTTTAAAAATTTGTTTGAAGTACATATCGAAAATGTTTCAAAAACTATTTCGAATAATTGTCAAACACTCTAATTTTTTTTTTTAATTACTTATCTTTAAAATTAAATATTTGAAAAGTCAAACTAAATACCCTTTAAATTGCTACAAGCAAAGTTTATAGGTAAACTAATCCAAATATAATTTCTTGGAAAACATGAAATCTAATTTGACGCTTTAAATAGATTTGAAGGGGCATTTTTTTTTTTTTTAACTCTCATTTTTATATATAGTATTTCATACTCTTCAATAGTTTCATTCAATGCAATTTTAATGAAGCAATGTTGCGACGTCAAAATATGTGTTGTTAATTTAATTAGCTATAAGTATCTCGTATTTTAATTTAATGTTGAATGGATACATCCATCCATAAATTTGTACTCCACCCACTTTCGCAAATTATTAATAATTGATTGTTGCAATGTGAAATGGACATATTTGAGAATTCTCACGACTAAGCCTATCCCATTGAAATAAATAAAATTATTGGTTTTCATGGAATCATTCTTTTAATATTATGTCATGGTAAAAATATAGTGAAAAAAACATAAAAGACAATTTTGTAAACTTAAATTTTCATAATCGTGTAACATATGCTTAACTCGTGATTATTTTAATTTTTCCATTATTAAAGTAGGCCTAATAATATTAACAAATTTATTAGCCGAGAGACTTATAAAACACCTTGTGTGATTTTAATGAAAAAAAAATTATCATTTATCTAATATTTTATTGTTTTATTTAAAAATCTTTTTAAAGTTTTAGTTCAATTTAAAAATAAAAATTAATTGTAACACTGTGTTATAGATTTAACGTTGATGATTTATCAGTGACTATAAAATTATTTTGTACAACTAAAAGGTGAAGTAAATATAATAATAGAGCGTTGAACTTTCCGGTTTTGAGCATTTTTAAAACAATCGAACTTTTAGTTAAGCATTTTCTGGAGGTAATTAATATTTAATTAAAACCAATTTGCACAATTATTATATTAAATATCTTAGAAGTCCAGATTTGAAAAGACTCAGAGTCTTATTGGATATTAATTATTCTGGAAATACTGAAAAGACTGCAACGTTTTTATTTTCACAGCCTTCAAAAAATAGCAATCGTGATTTTTTTTTCTTCTTAATTTAAAAAATCAATAAATAAATTATCCCTCGATATCATGGAACTGATATATTTTGTTGTTTTGTGGCATTGCCTCCAATCATCTTTACGTAAAGACAGCTCAAAATTAAATACATATAATTTTTTCTTTTTATTTATTCGAATCCTTCAATTTTAAATGTTCTATTTTTCCGTCTTTAAATTAGTTTGGTTTTTAGCATGAGCTTTCTTTCTCTCTCTTTTTTTTTTTTAATCAGTGGCCATAAAATTGCATCTTATTATTATTATTTTTTAATAACTTGCATTTTATCATAATGTACTTACTATACTTCTACGGTTGATCAACTACTCATCAACATAATTGAACTACAAAAAAAGTTGAATAGAAAAAATAATTTTATTGTTTTTTATGCAAATTTTTAATTGTTTTTAAGAGGGCAATATATATATTTTTTAAAATGTCAAATTGATGTACTAAAAATAAATCAAAGACACATAAATCTATTTAAAAAAAAAACAAGGAGTGTAAAGCCCAAACTAGCAAATAAAGATAATTAGAAAATATTTTTAATATTTTGAGAGAGAAAGAACAATATATATAGCTAACTATAAAAAAAACAAAGGGATATGATTGTAAGTGTCTTTGTGGTTCAATATGTACAAATGATGTTAATAGCACGCAACTATTCAAGTAAAAATGGTTACACATTATTTACATATTAAGAACATTCTCTATATAAACGTGGTCCTTTTTTTTCGATTGTCAAGATGTCAAGTGATAACCACATAAAACTCAAGACTTTTTCAAACATAACAAAAATTAATAACTTTTGTTATCTGAAATTGAATCATGGAGTCCTCATACAATAAATCTTTGAAAATTCACAATCTAAATTTAGACAATGAAGATATTATTACCTACCGACCTTGGATTTATAAAAGTTAATTACGTGCATTTCAAGGCTATATCAATATTTGTGCATCATTTCAAATTGTCTAATCATAATTCGTCATGTGACAAATTCTTTTTATATATTTTTTAGAAATATTTTAATTATTATTATTTCGTCAACACGTGGTAAAGTAACAGATGCAACATCATATTTATTTTGTGGGGTAGATTGTGTTTAAATAATTTTAGTTTGCATTTATTACCGAACATGTTTAAAAGGGAAGAAATCTAAACTCATATAAATTTGTTTCACGTGCGATGGACTATATTCATAGAAGTTGTTAAAATAAAAATATTTTATTAGAAAATATCCGTGTCGCTATTACCAAACTGACCCGGATATGGAGGTGTAGGCCGTAATCCGTATACGGAGATATCGAAAAACTACGGTCATTCAAATATTTATGATTGCATTTAAGTGTAAAAGAAAGAAATTAATGCTAATCAAGAGTTGACTTTCACATCAACCCATAAATGAAATAAGTAGCTTTCAAAAAAAAATAAAAAAAATAAAAAAAATTCAATAACATAAAAGCACATAAAAACAAATTTTAATGAAAATCCATATTTAGAAGAGAGAAAATGAATGGTGGAAAAAATTGTAAAATACATAAATAAATAAATGAAAGTGGGTCCCAAGCGGTCCGTGACTGGAAAAAACTGGGTGATTTAGTTGTACAACTAAGGCAGCTTCGAACCTGGACGCCATTTCTAAAAGCTTTTTATATGCCTAAGTTTGGATATATTTTAATATATTAATTTTTTATTTGAATGTGACTGAAATTAAGAATTAGCAATTCTAATATCATACGCGAATTACATTGATTGGACTTATTAGCAGGCCCCACTTGCACACACTACATAACACAATCACCAAATTCATCCAAATTTAGCCGCACAAATCTACATGCTTCCTCTCTAACATTATTGATATGCTCTATTCAATTCCCTTCAACTTTAAATCAAAAAATAGAAAAGCAAAATAGATTTGTGTTACGCTGATCGAAATTACATCAATATCATATTTTTGGTAAATTTATTCAATTCCCCCATGATATCTATCCATCCTCATTTTGCATGTAATGTGATCTACTTACATTCTTGATATAATAGAGTTGCTTTATTAGCAGTCAAATGAGATGATAAAAGGAATGAAGAATATAATTTGGTAGAGTTTGGAAACTATATGAAACCTAATACTTACAACCTCGTCACACACTCTTCAAAATTCATGATATTTATCTATATAAAGGCACTATTTAAATGGATCTCTAAATAAGGTTACTGTTTTGTACTTTACCTTGACAATTGAATACAATAAACAACTTTAGTTGATTAGCGCAAGACATATTTTGACTAGTATGACATGCTGCTTCTAGATAGAGCCAACAACCCGTTATGAAGAAAATTAAATTAGACATATGACTGATATTTAAATTATGTATGAAAGTCTAGTTTGATAGTGTGAATTGTTAAAACGAGTAGTTAGAACAAAAAAAAAATAATAATAATAATTGGAAACTGTTATGGGTGAATTTTGGCGTAACCGAATAAAACAAAAAACTAGGATAAGATAAGATAAATCAAGATTATTTGAGATAAAATAAAATAAAATGAAATAGAAAAGGATTTGATTTTACTTAGAATCAGGAAAATCTCATAACTTGATCCTAGTAGATTTAAGATAAATTCTATATCAAATCTCTTATAAATACACCATAATAGTTTCATCAAAGGTAACTAAAACTTCCGACTTCTTCTATATTATTTAATTTTCTTACTATCTGCTGTTGTAATTACGTAGAGGTTAGGTGCATTTTCTCTTGGTCAAAAGTTGACATCAACATACACAAGAATTTCATACAAGGAATCAAATATTTTGTTATTGCCTATTACTTTATCATGCGTCTACCAAAACATTTGCAATCTTATTGTTATATGGAGTCCTATATTATTAACACTACTTTTTGGCTACATTAGTAAATCTTAAAGTAACATAAGAACCACTTGAAATTAAAAATAAAAAATAAAAAATGTTGTAATGCATTTGAATATAAATAAAATAATGTACGTATGTGTATAACTCTTCCATGCACTGTAATACTAGGGAGGATACCAAAATTTGATGCACGACATCTACATATTCAGAGTTTCCACAAACGGGGCTCTGCATAGGTTAGAATTTTATTTAGTTTTTATCTTAAAAAAACAATGTATTAATTTTACTAGATGAAATGGCATTTAACGGAAAGTTAATTCTCAAGAAAAAAAAAAACAGCAAGAACAATGTATTGTTAGTGAAGACAAATCTTTCCTAGAGAAAGAGGGTTCATGGACGCCAGTGACTAGTGAGAGTATAATAATAATATTACAAACGACATTTTTTTTCTTTGAAGAATACAAACAACAACTTATTTAATTTCACACCACATTAAAAAAAAAAAAAAAAAGTTATTTAAATTAAAAACTTATCATTTCAATAGTTTAATGGAATTGTTTGAAGAAATGATTCCCCAATTGGGTATAAAATCTAGAATAATACAAATGACGATAATAAAAAAAAAAAAAGATGTATACAAATTACAAAACATGCCAATATTAATGTTTGATGTAAGAAGAAGGGGTACAACAAATAAAGGGACAGAAGAAGCTACCTAAAAAAAAATTAATGAATGAATGTGGTTATGGTTGCAACCCAATAATTTAAATCTTACTCTTTCCTTAAATCTTGCAAATATTCTCTAAAATCTTCATCTCGGCATCAATGTCTTAATAAAAACAGAGATAAAGATCAGAAAGTGAAGAGCATATCATAAAATTTGTTATATATGAATTTTCATATAAGTCCAACATAACAACTTTGGAAAACATTAAATTAAATTAAATTAAATTAAATAGATGAGTGAAAAATAAATAATATGGGTATTCTTTCGATTCTTAAAAATCTTAGCAGGTGGGATTTAATTTTTATCCTTTTATTTTTTGGGGGATGCACCGTGGCAATAGAGGAGTTTTTGAACATGGGTGTGGGGCCATTGCCCTATAAACAAGGACTTTTGGACCTGTATTGACCTTATTATTTTCCCAAGCAACGTAGGGAGAATGGTGGGAATGAATGAAATGGATGGGGGCAAAATGGGGAAGTGATTATTAATTTTAATTTTTTAAAATAGGAAGAAAAGTTATTGGAGAAATTTTGTGATTGGTTGGGAGGGTGCTAGGCTAAGATCCAAAACAGTGATTAGGGAGAGATGGGGCATAGCTGCACATGGGGATTGTCAGAAATTAGGAGAATACTAAATTATTTAATTGCTTTTTGACCAATAAAATATAACTATATCACTTTTTTTGTTTATTTGGAAAAATATAAATTTTCAAAAGGGGCATCTTCCATAGACTTAAACCCAAACCAAACCAACCACTTTGGTATGAATCAATGAATGAAAGAAATAATAATGAGAACCTTTCTTCATTTTCTTTCTTTAAATCATTTTTTTTTTTTTTTTGCCCTTTCGAACTTCTTTTGAGTTTATTCTATTTTTGTTTTCTCAACTCCTCACAATCTCTATTTTAATGTTTAGACATTAGTTAAATAATAATGAGTTCAGTCTTTAACATTTTCTTGCGTAGTTATTTCATTTTTAAAAATTAAACATATAAACACTTTTTTCACTTCTAAATTTCTTCCTTTGTTGTCTAACGTTTTTACCAATGGTTTAAAAAATTAAGTCAAATTAAGAAATATGCAAATTATTGTAAGAAGTGTGAAGGAAATAGACTTAATTTTCAAAAATAAAAAAATAAAATAACCAAATGATTACCAAACAAAGGCTAAATTTTTAGTTTGTATTTATTTAGTCCATCAACTTTAAAAAAATGTCTAATAGATCACTTATGTCCAAATTTGTGTTTTAATAGCGAACCTATGAAACACAACATTAAAAGTTCAAAGTCCTAGACCTTAAACTTTCAATTTTTTTGTCACATCTCTAGAGAGAAAAACAAATATGTTCATGCTTTAGTAGCTTTGCAGTCCTCTCAATGTTATTCTTTTATCTAAAAGATGTTTTCCATATTGTATTCTCCCTCTCATTTGGTTAATGGTCCCATTAGGCAAAATTTTCAATTTTATATTTAAAAGATGAATTCATTTGACAAGTTTTGAATATGTCATCATTATATGCAAAATTGACAGTTAATGGACCTATTAGACATTTTTAAAGTTGAGAGATCTATTAGACATAAAATTAAAAGTTTAAAGACCTAATTTAACTTCAGTAAGTGACCCATTCTTATCATCATCGTTATTTTGCCATTAATATTTAATTAAAAAAAAAAAAGAAGAGAGAGAGTAAAATTTCAAATATCTATATCAACATGACATTCCCTAAATGGATCTAAAAGCAATCCAGCTAAGTTTTTGATTCATAAACTTGACTCGTGCAATAATTCAAATTCAAATGAAAAACTTTATTATTGGAACGTAGAACTAAAACGATATGTTTTGAAAGTTGATTTCGATATTATTTAGATTTGAGAGGGAGTAGAAGAAAAGAAAAGATGAAAAGGTGTGAATTAAAATAAAAATAAAAATGAAAATGAAAAGAGTGGGCATGTGGTGGGTTTGAATTCGCACTTCACTTCGTGCGGCAAAAGCAAAAAAATATAATGCACGGACATTGCACAAACTGTCACATTACATTGGCCTTTCTTGCTTTGTTGTTTTTATATGCCCCAAAGAGCTGTCAATTGAATTAGAGTCTTAGAGGATATACAAAATTAAGTCCCATACAAATCATATCATACCCACACACTTCCATCCCCCACCACTCTTTCCCTTTCCCACTTTCCCCTAAACCTATCTCACCCTCTTTTCATTTCAATGTTTCTACTTTTACTATCCTTTTCCTCATTTCTGCTATTCAAATTATCGTGCAGTGGTATTACACGAGTTCAAGAACGAGGAGTTAAATAATCTATGTTTGGAGTGTTTAGGGTTGATAATTACATGAGTTTATGAAACTTGTGTTTCCAATGCATTATTGTTTCATTTTGTGTTTTGAACTTTGTATGTTTTTCTTTCTTTTAAATGTATACTATACGATTTGAGTTATACTTGTTGGGGAAAAAAAACCTCCCACTATCCCCGCAATCAAATTTAATAATTATCTCTCCCGACCCCAATTACAAGAGTATTCTCTCAAAGTTTTTGTACCACTCACACTCTTTAATCTCACTCTTGAGAATACAAAAAAAAAAAAAAAATGTAACTAAAGTCAACACACATAAGCTTCAAGTGTTTCAAACTTAGGAACAACTTGAAACCAAAGACACGCATGTTCTTTTTATAGTATTTGGACCCTATCACTTCCTTAAACTTTTCCGATGTTAGACAATTGCATTTTTAATATTTTGCAAAAACTCAACAATTATGGAAAGAGGAAAAGGAAGAAAATACGATAGAATTAGAGTTTCTTGATAAATGTACAAATTTCTATAATAAATACTATTGAAGTTAGTTTAATTATTTTAGATTGGATTGTGAAGTAGGTGAGTTAAAAAGTTAGTTAATTATTTTAACCAATTCAACTCAAATTAAATTATAGAACAAAAGATTAATGATTTAACATGATGTCAAATGTTGTAAAGATTGTTCGAGACTCGTTTTATTGTTGGTGAATAATGATCAATAAACAACTCCAACATTACCTATTTGTTATGTAAATTATTTATTGTAGCTACGAATAAAATTGGACTTGATGTTATTGAGTGAGTTCGTGATGAGTTTTCGAAAAGCTTGAATATATACTTATAAGAACTTTGGGAATGAGGCTTCTAGAAGATAAACTTTTTTTTTTTTCTTTCTTTTTTCTAAAATGAAAAGAAGGAACAGTAAAGTATGATTTCAATTGTAAAATTTGGGAGGGCATAGAAGTAGGAACATGGGATGTGTATATTTATCAACTTGGCTGGGATAGATTAGATATTACAAGCCCACTGTTTTTGTTCATCAACATGACAACTTACATTTCTTCTCAAATAAAATACAGCAAACTTCTACATTTAATAAATTACACCTATTGAAAGTACAATAATGTTCAAATGCCATATTTTGGGTTAAAAAAAAAAAAAAAGAAGACATTATTCACCTGCATGGTTTTGATTTCGATAATTATCGTGGGTTTAAAAAATAAGTCATTTTTGAAAAAATACACGTATTTGACAATTACTCAAAATAGATTCTAAAAGTTATTCAATATATTTATTTTAAATAGTTCTAATAAAAAAATGTTTAAATCAAAATGAATATTTGAAAAATATATTTTACTTTATTTGGAATATATTTCAAGTATTTGATTTAAAAAATAAGTCATTTTGGAAAAATTTTAGAGTATTTGGCAACCACTAAAAATGGACTTCCATGTGTATTCTAAATAGTTTTGATCAAAATAATTTAATTAAAAATGAGTTTTTTGAAAAATATTTTTTAAAAATAAATCTAAACTAGCTCTCGTTTATAAAGTTAATCCAAACCAACTCCGAATCCGTGTTTTTAATATGCACAACAAAACTGATACTAATAACATGCATTTGTAACTTGTTGAAGTACTAAAAAGTACTTCTTTATTATTTTTAAAAATGGCTTTTCTCCCTATAATTTTAAAATATATATATTTGTGGATCACAAGGGCAACATTATTATTATTATTTTTTTTTGGTTTGACATGTTCGTAGAATCTCTAAACCCTTAAAGTTTTTTTCCTTAGTTTGTATGATTTTTGTCCTCCTAAATTTCATATTTACCACTTTGTTAATTATAAATTATTGAATAATTACATTAGATTGCACTTTTAAAAATAACAATTAAGTGTATAGTAAGATTTTTAAAAAGTTATAAATATAGCAAAATTTATCAATGATATACTCTATCACTGATACACCATGCTATTAATATAATCTATCACGGATAGACTTTGAAATCTATACTTGGTTTTTCATATTGTGCTATATCTGCAAATATTTTAAACCTTGTTATATTTGCAATTGCACTTAAATCATTTATTAAAAAATGTAATAATGTCAACACCTCCAAATTTCTACTATAGTATACTGTATTTTAATCTACTTATTTTATATAGATATATATAAATACTCATGCTATGCGTTCTTATTATTATTTTTTAAAAAAAACTTTAATGTCTATTATTGCTAAACTTTAGTGTATTATATTTTTCACTTTGAATTGCCTAAATTCAAGTGACTTTTTTCATTTTATTTAGTTTTATATCAATGGTAGAGTGTCTTCAACATAAAATAGACTTATCATCTTCCCTTTATTACGTAAATATAGAACTTCGGTTATATCCACCAAAATAGAATGAACAAGTGCTTTTGGGATATACAAAAAAAATAATAAAAAAATAAATAAAAAATAATAGATTCAATTTTCTCATTAAAAGTATTTAAGAACTAACATAAGTTTAATTTTTTCTTTTATTATTCTTACTTTTTTGTTTGAGTTCAAGTCTAATAACATGTGGAATCAAAGAGTTCAAACTCTAAAATGGTTAAGGATGTATATCCTAACCAAATGACCTTAGAAAGATATAGTTATTTGTAACACCGCAAATAAAATATAAAATGTCAATTAAAACAGAACATCCAACTTATAGTTGCCAAATCAATATAAATATAAAAACGAACGAGGCCAATAAAATTTAATTGTACTTTCCTTATTACAAAAAAGAGGCGGTATAGAGTAGGCCAGGGTTTAGGAAAATAAGTATAGTCAACGTAAAATCGTGATAATTTCAAATTACAAAATTCTGAAGAAAAAAAAATTGTAATAAGTTTTTATTTAAAAAGGGGCTAAAATTGGTTATTTATTAAAATTGGAGTTGAAATTAGGAATTTAAAGTGAATTTCAAAATTGGTGTTTTTTGCGAAATATTTTAATTTAATGGAATATGGGACGAGGAGGAGGGTTAAGTTAATTAAAAAAATACGCATTACGTATTAAAAAAAAAAATGGATGTGGGCGGTAGTAAATATAAAAGAAAAGGAAGGGCATTTTCGTCAAGTGAATGGCTATAAAACCCTCCGCCATTAGCTTTGCAAAAACTCCCCAACTTCCAAACACATCATCCAAATCTCACCTTCAACATCGTCTTCAATATTTCTCCCATTCCGAAAATGTCGGCCGGACTCGGAAAATGCAGCAAAATCCGGCACATTGTCAGGCTCCGACAAATGCTCCGACGGTGGCGCAACAAGGCTAGAATGTCCGCTAATCGCATCCCTTCCGACGTACCCGCCGGACACGTGGCTGTCTGTGTCGGAACCAGCTGCCGGCGCTTCGTCGTCCGGGCCACTTACTTGAACCACCCGGTTTTCAAGAAGCTTCTGGTCCAAGCCGAAGAGGAGTACGGATTCACCAATCAAGGCCCTTTGGCAATTCCTTGCGAAGAGTCGGTATTTGAAGAAGTCATCCGGTTCATCTCCAGATCCGAGTCTCCCAACTCGGGTCGGTTCGTGAAATTGGACGATTTTCAAAGTTATTGTCATATCGGAATCAGAACCGGGCTCGATTTATGGCCGGAATCCCGGCCTTTGCTTCATGGGTTGGCCGAGAAATCCATATGGTAATGCGGGTGTTTTTGTAAATCAGTCTGAATTGGCAGCAACTTTGCAGAAAAGTGAAGAAACAAGAACAACATCAACAGAAGCGGAGTCAAAGATCCAGATTTGACTCGGTTGAGTTACCCGAGATGGGTTGTAATTTTAGTTTAATCTAATCTGGGTTTTTAAAGTTTTTTCAATCCCCCAAATCCCACCTGCCAAATACACCAAAAAAAAAAAAAAAAGAGAGAGAGAGAGGCGGGCAATAGGATTTAAGGGGGTTTTTCATTTTTAAAAATGTGATTATTGGGGGAGTGAGTTTTAGCTCCGGAGAATGCTTATGGAGATGGCAAAACTGGTGGAGGGATCATTTCACCGTGTCGTCCCGAGCCCGAGTCGGAGTCGGGGCGAAACCGAGAAGGAAGAAGAACAACAACAACGACAACAGATAAAGTGTTGCTAATTTGGCCAGAGGTCTATTTTCTGTAAATTAAGTGATTGATTTCAAATTATTCAATGGGAAATTTTATAGACCAATTCCAATTCCAATGTGACTGTTAAAATGAAGAAAAAAAAAAAACAAAAAGGAAGAAGGATGTAATTGGGGCAGGGGAGGCTCCAATAGGAAGACGTGCAATATAAAATAAATTGAAGGGGCAAATGTCCCATTTGCTCTGTCTCACCTGACTCCTTGTGTCTCTGTGACATTTCAATGGAGGGATATACTAAAAACTCAATTATGAGTTTTCTTTCTTTTTTTTTCACATTTCCTTGTTCTTATTACATGACATGTCCTTGTCTCATACTATAATCCATGTGTGTGTCACAGACATTGCTCGTGCCTTTTTCCTGTACTGTAATTTTCATTTTTCATGTAATTTTCTCGCTAAATTTTGTTGTGAATTTGTGATTAACTTATTTGCTTTATCTCAAGAGTTAGTTTATCAACTCCCAACTTATTTATTATATGATTCATTCGTCTGTTGCTAGTTTTGCTCATAACTTCCAATCTTGCAAAAAGGTTGGCTAAATTTGAGGAAGAACGGAATATATATATATACATATATTAAAAGATGTAGTATATGCTCACTTTACCGGAGAAAGTAACGCTATCGCTAAAGAATATTTGCATACAAAGAATAATATTAATTGCTTAAGTCAAGCCATATAAATTGGGTTGAGAAAGAAAATCTGTTGCACAATTAATATTCCAGTGCTTTGTGTTTACAAAACGAAAATTAATGATAGTTTTTGCATTAATTCACTATGCATGTATAAAAAATAGTGATATCGCATTAATTTACTCTCTTAAAGTATATACTTGTATTCGATCGTATGTGTCTGAGTTTGTCATACTTAAGAAAAGATACTTTCTCATCGAGTCTCTAAATCTCTAATATGTTTAGATGGATGTTCTTGAATCATCCACTTGAATGCAATATATGCATGTAATTATTCGTAAATCTTGACCAACAATAGTATAAACATACATTTCTGTATTAAATAGTAAGAACAATAATAAGTGGTGAAAAAGAAAACAAGACAAGTACCAGGAACATACAAGTTGGAGATGACCCTAATAAGAAAATTAAAAAAATGGTTGAACATCTATTATATTATATTATATTATATTATAGAGTTATTTGTGTACTACACCACCAATAACTCAATTTATTTTTTTTTAATTAAAGATTGAAGATAATTAGAGGAGTTATCTTGGTATAAAAATGAACATTATGGTGTGATGTTGATGATTAATCTGAAGTAGGTTGGGGAAATTGATTTTGGTAAGGCTTAGTGCAGGCCGTATTATTATTGTACCAACGACTAAGGAGCGTAATTTAAGGTACTACATATTTAATACCAAACTAAACGAAGAGGCATAATTATTGGGAACTTTAGGATTGGGCCCCAATTCTTATGGGCCGTACGAATAATGGGCCGTGCAATTTTTCACTGCTGAGGCACAGAAACCTGCAGCCTTCCCTATTCAGTGGGTTTATGTTTAATATTTGGTTCATGAGAAACTCAGAATTCAGTGTTTTAAAACTTAAAATTTATGATTGTATATCGAAATTTACTCTCTTTCCATACAATTCTCATAAATACTATCAAGAAACTAAATTCTAACGTCTTTCTAATCATACAAATCAAATTTGAAATTTAACTTTAATGTTTTGATCACCGTGGACTAGTCTTTTTTCCACAAACTCCTCTCATTTATTTTAAAAAGACAAACTCCTCTCATTAACTATGTTTCTATAGATCAATTAATTAAATTTAATGTCAACTAATTCTACCTAGTTTGACCGATCAAGATAATAGTATTTTGGTAAACCAATGAATATTTTTCTCTAAAATTTTGGAATCACATAAATCTCAACTCGATTATACATGACTTTAAAATTTAATGGTGAGTTAGTTGATTTAGATAAAGATAATTTGCAAATCAAAGAAAAGTGTTCATTGATGTAGTGTTTCTCAAACTGTTTTTAATGCTTAAGTTAGATTATGGGTTTTTAAAATGTAGCAAGAGCTTAAAAATGTGGGATCGAGTTGAAACTCTGCTTGATGATGTATATGTGTGGGATAACTTAGAATTTCTCATATTTCTTGTAAATTTAGGATGCTCTCAGAGTCTATAAGATTTGGTTTCAGATGTGTCCACAATCATTTTGGCTTGTGGTTTGTCTTGCTCAATGAATATAATTGGTTTTATTTTGCGTCTCTGAACTTTTCAATTATTGAGTGGTGTCGAGTTTAATCTATTTTTACATGAAGCCAAATGTGCCCGTAATAATATCTAATAAATTATGAGTTTATCATCGTGATATATATATAAAAAGATAGAGTTGATGGGATTGAGGGTGTATGTGGGAGGATGGATATGAGAGACAGTAGATAAAACCCGCCGCGTCAATTCCCCGCGTGAGAAGGAGATGATGAGTAACATGCGAAATTCAATTTTGTGATTGTGAATCAACAAAACACAAATCCCCAATCTTCAAATTTTGACTTTTTCTTTTTTCTTTTTTTTTTTTTTCCCTACATTTATTTCCTTAAGAAAAAAAAAAAAAAAAAAAAAAATCATTTGTTGAACTTGGCCGTACTCTTCAGCCTTCTGGGTACCACAGCCAGTCAAAATACCTTGTTTTTTCCACTATATTAATCTCTACTTTACCCCATACATATGTTTCAACCTCTATTTAGATTCTACACCTTTTTGATTTTTATTAAATAACAAATTCTAAATACAAAAATGCTAATGAGCTTACTAAAACAATCTAATGAATGTACTTCATTAAACTAGGTAACGAATTGAATGTATTAAACAAAATTCATGAATAAATAAGAAAAGTTCATTCCTAAAGTTGACAGAGAGCTCTCCAAGAACAAAAACTCTTTCAAAAATCTTTTTTTCTACAACCTAAAAGATGGTCTACCAAGAAAATATGACAAATAAATATAAAACTAAACAACTAAACTATACAAATAACATAACTATTCTCCTCATCATAAACTCGATAACATAATCAACTCGTTTTCCATTTTGACCCTATTGTTTGATAACAATGTTGTTTTTAGTTGTTTTACATTACTAAGGTTTTTACCTCTTTTAAAGAAATATGTGGGTTTTTAGCCAAATTTAGAAGATAAAAAGCACAATTTTTTTAGTTGTGAGAGATTGAATTTTAAAAAATACACATATGTTTTTAGAAAAAAAGTAAATAACAACATAAATAAAATCATAGAGGCTATAGAATTCCTAAGCTTAATATTTAAAAACAAAAAATAAAAATAAAAAAAATTAAAAGGTTATCTTGATTCATAAATTCAGCTCATCATATCTCTACGTCATCAAACCGTAATGTCACATTATAAAACTATTTGATTCATTCTTAGATATTAAGAACCTTTCTTTTCGTGCGTGCGTGTGTGGCTGTTGAACATTAAAGGTACACTGGAATGTAAAAAAGAAGAAAATTGAAGAAATACAACTTTAAATGAAAAATTATTGGAATAGAAGAATTCGCAATTAACACCACATCCCTTAAAGATCAATCACCCACTGCATAAAAAGGAAGAAAAAAAAACCACATAAAAGAAAACCATTTTATTAGTGTTATTATTATTAGGCAATTATGCTAAATATATGCTGTCCTTAATTTGTAACTTAACATTTCATATATTATGGTGATCCCTTTTTTAAAAAAATAATTAGTAATTAACAGGACTTAATTCAAGAAATTTTATTTAGTAGGCAATGAATGAAGTTGGAAATTTTAAAAGATTAAGACCAAATTAAAGAATACTAAAACAGACATTTTTCAAATCTCTCCCCTCTTTTAGACATATGGGAGAATTACTGATGGAGGAATTATAGTAATACACGGGCTTCTTTGAGCCATAATGGCAGTTGTATGGGCCCATTTAGAAATCCAGAGGCCCACAACCAAAATAAACGAAAAAGCCCAACTTCAAGGAATCCATCTTTTCGGTACAACTGCTCAGAATTCTACCACTTCCCTCCAACTCCCAACTATAGTTTAGTTGCATTATTTCCAAATAATGTATAAACCCATCCCATCCTATTCAATTCAATTAATTAAGTTTTCAAATAAAGAAGAGTTTGAGACGTGACAAATTCTAGTTGGACAACGAGATGAACTGCAAAAGGGTGGATACAATCCTATTTTTTCTTGTTTATTATTTTATATTCTTTTATTTGAAACGACCTCTAGAAAGTAGCGAAATTGTAGGAGAATCTAAGTAGCTATTACCCATTTTCAAAGGTTGGCCAAAAGGTGGGTTTTAGCCTAGGGTGTCAAAAAGAGGCCAACATAGGAATGAGACGGGGGGAAAAGAAAGTGGGTTTTAAAGATGCATGAATGATTGGGACAAAGACAAGGTCTAAATCAAACACAAGACAGCCTTAATCACTCTGCTGGTTGTTGGAGACCCATGTTTGTGTATTAAAACAACAGCAAACTTCACTCATTTTTCCACAACCACCCCTTATTTCTCGCCTTATCTCCTTTATTCATCTCTCAAAATACGTGTTTTTCTTGTCCTCTTTCAATTACCCATGTAATTTTTAATCTCACTGTGCTATGAGGAACAAAACGAACGAAATAGTAGATTTTGACTTTCATAAACTCAAATGTGACAAAAAGCAAGACTCGAGATTGAAATACTCGGCCCAAAGCTCAAATGAGTCTTAAGCTAAATGAGCCATAACATGAGTCCTCGTGAGAGTCCGCCCAACCAATACCAAAGATAGAAGAATTAATGATCGGATATTTGAAATCTAAAATTCTACAACGAGAAAGAAATATCTCAAGACTCAAGAAAAAGTGAGTTAATTCTATCCTAAAATTCTCGTTTTTAAAAGCCTCTAGCTGATTTAGACAATAGAAGTATCATGACAAGTATCATACTAGTATATAGATTCTTATTCGTAATTTTGAATTACAAATTCATCGTTCAAACACAGTACAAATTTAAAGTATTTTTGTTTATATATCTGATAGTGTTAAAACTGTCAACCATAGTGTAAGGATTGGGTGTAATAAATGGATGGTGAAATGAGAGGCATGTGAAGGGTATATAATGCATGGCCTTCTTCTCAATGCTGCAGGTTGTAAAGCAGTGATGAAACGACACCCTACACACACACACACACACACACACACACACACACAAAACAACCGAAACGACAATAATAATGAAACCCTTCTCTGTTTCGGTAATAAACCCAAACAAAAACTTACCAATTTTTCTAAAGAGTGAGACTTGAGAGAGAGGTTTTGTGTTTTGTGTCTTTATGTCACAAACAAACAAACAAAACTTAATTTTGGACCACGCTCTGCTTTTTCACTATATATATATATATATTTTTTTTTTCTCTTTTCTTCCTCAATTCAATTCATTGACTTTAGCAATCATTTCGATCTCCTTAAATCTATCTATTACCTAATTTTCTCCACAGCAAAATCTAAAGAAATTAACACAAGGTGGCACCAGGATTATAATCCAGGCAGCAAATAAGACAAAATGAGATTAATAGAAAGAAAAAGAAAAGGTTGTTAATTTAAGGTAATAATTGCCCATCATGAGCTGCCCAAGATCTCCATTAATGACTGAAAATTTAACACTACATATATATATATATATTTTGGATATCAAATAATGTTGTGAGATAATGATGGCGTTACTAAATTAACTTTGTTGTATTTTGTGAATTATAATTAGAAATTTGATCATAATTGTAAAAGGCAACTGCACGTAGTTGAAGAATAACAAAAGAAGTGTGTTGGGTATTGGGGGAAGGGTTTTTGAAGTTGATGTCATTTTGAAAGGGCCCAGATGAATTTAATTTTAAAGCCCTATTTATAATCCAATTTAGATTGTGGCCCAGTTTAATAGAGTTTTGGTTTTTGTCTAATCCGACCCTTGGATCAACATTAAACTCCCACCAAAATTAAAATTAATAATACAAACATTTCTTTCTAACGATTAAGATGGAACACCGACAAAACTTTTTTCTTTTTAATTTCAACCTATAGCTGATTGATTCTCTTTTATAAGGAAAGTTCTTCTTTTCTTTTCATTCCATTCTTTTTACTCTAATATCAAACCAGAGTGATGGCACACTTTTTTTTTTTTTTTGAAAAAAATTTATGTGTGAATTTCTGAGACATTATAAAATAACATACACTTCAAAAATAAGGAATACAAGAAAAATCTATTCATTACGTAGAAAAATTATTAGAATTATACATAATAATCTTTTTGACACAATCAATAGAAAATATATATACTCTTTCAAATCTTTATGCCACTCACACAACTAGAATTATGTAAAGTATACGATTTAAAACAAAAGACACATAGTAATTTTTTATTGTTTGGGCTCCATCATTTTCTTTAACTTTTCATATGTGTAATTGTTCTCATCTAATATTTTGTCAAAAACTCTTATAAATATTTTTGTTGAGGATTGCCCATGGACATGCCCAAGCCCAAAGGTATTCCGAAGCCAGCATGGGCCTTCACACGTTCAAAAAGGAAAAATCAAACTTTTAGGTTTCAGGTCGACTAGTTGAGCTTGCTCCCATTGCACCAAGAGGGAAATGATCAAATCCAGCTCACACTAGCACTTCACCTACTTTGACAATATCGATATTCCACATACCCCAAGCGAGAATTGGAGAACAAGCCTTATAAATAATCCCACACCACCAGCTTCAAGGGATAAATAAGTTCCTTTGTTGTTAGTCGAACTAAATATTTTTTTGTATTAATTTAGGCATCAATGTGTGATTGGTTTAACACCACACTTGTGTCAATACTTTGCCCTAATGATATGTTAAAAAAAAAAAAAAAAAAAAAAAAACAANATAGTGCAATGCACTCAACTGTTTGATTCTCCCACACTTTAATTTTAATTCCAAGAGAAAGTTAATTAATAATTAATGCAAAAAGGAAAAAAAAAAAAAAAAACAAAAGGATGTACACAAGGATGAGATCGAGTATGAAAATAGAGAGAGAGAGAGAAGAAAAAAGTGGAATTGGATTAAAGAAGTTCCAATTTCCAAAGGCAAGCCAAATAGAATCCAAAGAGAGATATTTAAAAAAAAATAATAATAAATAAATAAATAAATAAAAAACACCATTTAATTTTACACATAAAAAGAGCATTTGTTTGTGTGGGAAAAAGGATTGTGGATTCAAGCTGTCTGTCTCATGTAAACGCGTGGGTCCCTCCCTTCAATCCTATAATTTCAAGTATCATTTTTGTTATAAAAAAAAATATATATATATATATTTATATATAGAAATAATAAAATAAAACCCCAAAAATCCATATATCAAAATTTCTTACTTCCCAACAAAGTAAACCCCTTCAAATTTTTATCTTTTATAAATAAAAATTAATATCAACAATATTTTGAGATTATTCCCTCATTATCTTTCTGGCCTCTAAAACTCATTGATGTCTCTCACTTATCCTTAAAGCAATTACAATTCATTCTTTGGTTTCAAGTCACAAGCTTATTATATTATATGCTTAATTTATTTTTCTAAGTCAATTTCTCTCCAATCATTTGTTTAAAAAAAATATATATCCTTTATATTTTTCCATGTTTGAATCCCAATTATCTAATTAGATTAAGTAAACCCAAAAGGAAAAAAAAAAAAAAAGAAAAATAAAGTTGGTCCGTTGAGTGTAGAATTGAACAAAATAGCTAGAGATAAAGATGTGATGGGAAAAATATGTGTAGATATTATTTTAGGGCTTTTTAATTTGATGAGAAGTCACATTAGAGAGATATAAAAAGACACACCAACGCTATCAACAATAAATAAAAATTATATATATATAACAATTGAAAATTAATATGAGACCCCCTTTTTTCCAATAAAAAGTCTGGGTAGTAGTAGTACTGAAATTGGAAAAAGAAAATGTAGAAAAATATCAAATTAAACACGCCTTTTCATACCATTTGATATATTTTTAATATTTTTATATTGCATGTGCCGCCAACTTACCATTTTTTTTTTAAAAAAAAAAAAAAGTAAAAGAATGCTATTTACTAAACGACCACGTTTGCCTCCTTTGCACTTCTTTTCACACTTTCTTAATTATTTTACAAGTATTACCATATAATATTACCCCCCCATATATAAATGTATGTCACCAATATCACATTATTAATTACATTTTTTCGTTTTCTACTTAGTTCAAGTACCTATTCGTAGAGTGATGTCACATGCATGTATTTATTACAAAATTTAGTGACGTAATATAACATTTGCTAGAAATGTAAAACCATGTTTAAATAAATACTCATCTTGGTTTTAATACTTTAAAAATTGTTACATTTTAACATCTATACTCTCAATTATCTAATTTTGGTTCATATATTTTCAATGAATTTTAACTTCAATCCTCAATGCAAGTTTATTGTTGATTTTTTTATAAAAAATGTTGTTATTTAACTGCATTTTTATTACAGATTTTGAAAACATATTTACTTATTGTATTTTTTTGTATGAAAATTATTATTATTATTATTTAATTAATTTTGATGAAAGTTAACTTTAAAAAAACTATATTTAACATTTATGGAAAGTACGAGAACTAAAATAGAACAAAATTGAAAGTATAGAAAAAATGGTATTTCAGGGACAATTGTGAGTTAGATTAGAAAGATATGGCCACGTGTCAATGAAATATTGGATAGGGTAGCCATGGATCTCAAGTAGCAATAAAAGGGGAGTATTTTAATGGGGAGAAGGTTTTGATTAGTAGGTGGCGAATGGAATGGAATTAATCTTGATAATAAAGCCACTTAGGAAGCATATATCATATTCCTTCTTTATCCCTTTCTGAATTGCCATAATCAGATCACTCACTTAACCTTTTGCGTAATTTGACAGCTATATACATCATCAATTACCCACTAAGAATTATTTGTATAATAATTGAAGTTATGTATGTGAGGCATTAATGTTTGTAATTATACAATGCACGACAACTACGCAATTTATACACTATTTACACCTATATTCATCACTTTTATATAGACATAACTTAGACTCGTTAAAATCAATTGATTCAGGCTATTCATTTTTTACTCTAATCCTATATGACACTAAATTATAATTATTGTTTTTTCTTTAGAGAAAAACAACATTATTTTTTGTGGTTGAAATTTATGAATTTCGAGAATGTCATTCAACGATTAATTTATGTAAGTATTAGTTAAACTTATTTTTTTTTAAGAATTTTTGTTTTATTGAAATTAATAAGTTTATCACGGATTTTTCATTTTTTTCTATTAAAGTTGGTCGGTGAATTAACTTAAATTGAATAGAAAGTAAAATTGCAAACACTTGTAAGTTAATGGTTAAAATTGATGAAGATTAATGTAATACAATGTGATAATTTTAGGGTCAAAATTTATGTTTTATTGGAATATTATAAAATATTTATTTCCATTTATTTGCAGCTTATAAAAAAAAATTCATATTCACAATATTTTTTTCACGGATAGTATTCAAGAAATTATTTATTAAAAATGGCCTCGATGTGAAATGTAAGAGTAACATGTAATTTAGAAATTTATGTAAATTGATATAAAAATTATTATTGCTTCGGGGAAGAGGTTTGATTCTTTGATGAAACGTTTCATAAAATAATAATAAATAAAGTGTAAAAGCGTTTAATAAGGATATTTATGTAATTTGGTTGTAGGATATAAAAATTTTCGGATTTTTCAGTCTGGAATCCAAATAATTTATTATGATTATTTTAAAGTAACACAGTTTTAGTTTTAAAAGCGTTACGATGGAAAGTTAGTATTATATAATTATATGGTGAAAATAAAGTAGTTTTGCTTTTCTAATGTTATGACTAGGTGGCAAGGAAAGTTGACTTTGAATAGTAAAATGTTTGTTTCTTCCTTTCTTTTCTTCATTTGATTTTTCTTTTCATGCAAAGCAAATAATAATCAAGCCAAAGTAAAATTGGTCCGTATAAATAATTTCATTATTCATCTATGTGCCTTAATTATTGTTCTCTCTCTATATATAGTTTTGTATGTATCCGTTTGATAATCTCGGTCCGCTTGGGTACCAACTATAGGTGGAATGAGTTATTATAGCTCACTCTATGTTTGAAGCATCAAATATAATAGTGATATATATAACTACTTGTAACCTACAATGAAGTATAATAAATTCTATTTAATAACTCTTTTCGCTACATTATTTACTATGTTTCACTCATCATCTCTTTTCTTCTTTGTTATAGTATTTACTATTTACTACCCAAACAAAAAATAATTTACATCTCAAACACATACTATTATAACTCAAACTAAAGTAGTTAGCATTCAACACTAAATATTATAACTCATTGATCGACTATGATAACCATTGATTATAATAACCAACTAAGTGCCTCAAATACCCTCTTAGAGAATGTTTGTTGTGTTGTGTTGATTATTATAGTAGGTACGTTATAATAGTTTGTGTTTCAAACTAATTTAGATTGAGTAGGAAATAATAAACATTGTAGCAAAGAAAAAAAGAGAAGATGAATAGGAAAAAGCAAACATGGTAACAAATAGTAAATATACTATAACAAATAGTTGTTTGAAAATAGTAATATCGTAGTTAAGTGTAGTTTCGAATGGTTGACAACACCAACTATTATAATTGGAACCCTAAACATTCAGGGGAGTATAATAGCCTACTCCATCCACTTGAAGTTGAGAGCCCAAAAACTCTTTTACTGTTAAAAGAATATTTCAGATGAAAATCTTTAAGAAGAAATATTTTTGACGACACCACACTCTTTAGATGATATCATAGCCACCTTTACTCATCAGATGATTATTTAAATGGCACAATGCTCAATCATAACTAGTTCAAGTTGCTTCAATTAAATAATTTTTTAAATATAATTGGAGATAGGAGGATTCAAATTATAGACATTGTGACCATTAATACACATCCTATATCAAATGCTATGCTGACTTTGGTTGTTTCAACTAAATAATGGTGAAGATACCTTATGTGATAGATCTTCTCAATAATTAAAATCAATGTTCTACTTCATTGAATAGCAACCCCAACTTAGGCTTGAAATTTTTGCCAAACCAATCAATTCTCAATTAGATCTCTCAATTCACAACTTTATAGAAAATTATTTTGTTTTTATAAATGAAACCATAAATTTATAATTTTTCCTTAAGAATTCAACTCTTTATTTCAACAACCATTAGAACATCTCCTTTAAATAATGGACGTTGACAACCACTTGAAGTAGGCATAATTCATATAATCACATAAGCTAAGTTATGTTGGATTTTTTCCAGCTATATGCTTTAACTTTATTATTGTCCTCTAGTCTCTCACCTAACTACCTTGATGATCATCAAAATTATTTTGATGCACACACCATATTCCATATTAATTAATGTTAAGTTGATTTCACTCAAAAAATAAGGAAAGAGACAAACATTGAATAAATGTTTCAAAACAGAATCAAAGTAGGAGAGGACGAATAATGCACACACATGAAAAATTTTGTTAGTTAGATATATATATATATATATATATATATATGTGTGTGTGTTTTTATGTGATTGTTAAGTTGGTTGGAATGTGAGGCAAGATGACCTGGTGAGAAGAATGGAATAGACAATCAAGTGGGGAAGGGCATAAAGGGAAAAAGGCCATAATGGAATTTCTATTGTTGTAATGTATAATTAATAATTTATACAAACATTAACATAAGGGTTGGTCAGCTTGTTCCTTATGTGTATATATATGTATAAATGAAGTTATTTATTTAATTTTAAAATTTTTGTATGTAGGTCTACATGAATTGACAGTTTAATATTTTTTGGGTAGTTAATGAATATAATTAAGCTTGACATGAAGTTAATTAATCCTCCATTATTGGGGGTATTGGTGGTTAGCTTGTTCCTTCCTTTGGTACTATAGTATTGGTGCTATGTTTTCAATTGCTTTTGACTCACTTGGCATTTTTCCATTGGATAATGACATATATCCAATCACACTCTTAATTCTTGATTAAGGATTCTTTATCTTTTCTTTAATTATGCGCTTACTTAATTTTCTATCATTGACCATTTTAATTTTTTAATTTTTATGTATGATAAAAACCCACACATTAACCATAGATGTACATGGATGGTGAAGCAAACAAATGGATTTTTTTAGAGGCGTCTTTTGTCATAAATGGAATAAATTATTATGGTAGATTGATTGTGGGATTGTTTGACAGAGATTTTTATCTTCTCAATTGAATATTAAATATTTTCATCCTTATTATGGTAAGTTAAATCAATGCTTTGGTTTTAAAAAAAATAATAAGTCCTTTCTCAAAATAATAATAATAAATAAATCAATACTTCATAATCTAACATTTAACTTACTTTCTGCCCCCAACTTAAACATATATCCATTATTTTGGAAGTTTTAATTAAATTTCGTATGGACTTCATAAATTCTCTCTCTCACACGCATAAACCTCTCAAATTGTATTGTAGTTAATTGAAGAGTTTAGCACATTATTAACATTAGTTATTATTATGACTAAGGATGACTTTGGACAAACCAATATAACCGATCTAAAATAGAGACGTAAACAAGAAGGTCAAGAAGATGATAAGGTTCATGCTAAGAACGTTCATTTATGTTTAAATATTAATATTCAATAATTGTGACGTAAAAGTGAGATGTGTTTAATTTATTCGAATTTTAACATCTATTAAGATGACAAAATTTTAATTGATATAATTATGCGTTAGTATGGTAATTAATTTGGTTGATAAATTTTGAAAGAAGTTTAGGAGTGGGAGGGAGGTTTAAACGGTGCGTTTGAGTGGTGTTGAGTGCCGACGGCCGACGCTGTCAACTTCGGTTAATAAAAGCAAAATCCAAGGGGGGGATCCCTCCGGGGTTCACGAAACGCAACGAAACGTGGTCGCTTTCTTTGACACGTGTAAAATCTCTTAATTACATTTACCTCCCTTTTTCCCACCCAGCCCACTTAATTTTAATTATGTGATTTGTAAATATTACAGAGAAAGTAAAGAAAATAAAAATAAAAATAAAAATGAAAAAGAAAGTGGTGGGAGGTGGTCCCCAGTGGGCAGTGGGAGAGAGAAGTGAAACGTGTGGGTAAAGTGGGGACCACTGTGTCCGCTTTTTCATCTCATCGGATGCGCTGCTCCTCCACTATACCAATGCAAAATGCGAAAGAGTGTGTTTGATGGGGTTGTGGGTCCAGTCCAAACTCCACAACGCTCCCTTGGGCCCCACCCTCGTTCCCACGCACTCACTTCCATCCTAATTATCCTACACCCTCCACTCCCTACCGTTAGTCTTCATTCTAGGATTTTAGCATACTTATTGTTTTTTTCTATTTTTTTTAAATATCACATTTTTATTTTGAATTTTTATAATTTAATTTCTAGTTGTTTCATAAATCTCAGAAGCATATTCATTATATTAATTTTGAATTTAATTTTAGTTTGGCCAATTCGAATTCTAAGTTTTTTATTTTTAACATTTACTTCTCATGGAATACTTACTTTCAATACTTGATATTAGCATCTATTAATTAATTTAAAATTATTAAATTAATTACAACAAACTCATTACTATTAAATAATTTTATAAAAATTAATATCATAGTTATTTAAATTAGTTAACATAAGTTAATGTCAAATAAAAAAGCGTACATTAATTATTTATCAAATGATAATTACACTCAATGAAAAAAAAATACAATATTTTAAAATTTAAACATCAAATAAAAAGTTAAACTAAACTTGTAACTCAAACTATTTGAAAATACAATGCAGTGCATGTAGTTTGAGTGCCGTTTGATTTTAGTGGATGTAAGTGCAATTGTCTTAATTTTACTTTGTAGATTTTTTAAAATAAAAATTGATTAAATAAAAGAAAAACAATGCAATTCTTATTGTGAATATATTTTTGCAAATCAATATCATGCCATACATGGATAATTTTAAAATTTATCGAAACTACATCGGCTAAAATTGAATATTTAAATTAATTTTAAAGTATGTGAATGAAAGAAATGTAGATCATTGAATATATTTATTATGATTTTTTTAAAACTTGATATTTACTATATGATTATGGTTGAAATTGTTGAATTGATCAATTATAAGTGGTTTGGAATTGTCTACCAAGGCTTGCAAGTTTCGTTGGCTCAGCAAAGTAAATATCATTTTGCAATGTAGACAAAGGGGAAGTCACATCTTAGAGGTTGTACCTACAAGGAAGGACATTTAGTAACTTTTATTGGAACAATGACATGACTAAATTGTGCATTAAGATAAAATCCAGTTTAGTTATTACTGAGATGAAAAGTCTACTTCTAGAGTATTTACCTTTACCTATACACAACAACCTACATATCTCCAAACACCATAACTATTATTCTTATATATATGTCATGCATGGTAGCAATATTCGAAGAGGAGGGAGATTTAATAACACTATTCAGATATTTAACCCCAATTTAATAACACTATTCACATAATTTTTTTTTTTTTTTTTTTTTTTAAGCTTTTCAGTTTCTTCTAGACACATTTGAATTATCCAAACCAAATTTTATAAAACGAGTCAATTCTCTCCCTTCCGACTATCCCCTCACATTAATATCATAGTTGCCTATTCATTTTAGCACTAGATTATTTTCTTTGTAGTTGATATGAATGAGATCTTAACATAGCCTTTTCAAGGAATATACCCTACTCCACAAATATATATATATATATATATATATATATATATATATAAAATTAAAATTAAAGGTAAAAAAAGAGTGAGAAGTATATTTTAAAAATTAATAATTTGTGATACAATTATTAGTTGAATAGACGAACTGATAAGGAATGTGATAAAATCTATTTTTTCTTTTTCAATGACAGAATTAAATCAATAATTTGAACAAAGTGTCTATATTATATAAAAAAGAAGAAGCTGCGACACGAAAATTCTTGACAATTTTTCATAATTCATATTTTGTCTATTATTACAACTATATAGGTTTAGTGGTTATATGTGAAGCAATATATTCTTTCGTATTTAAAGGTTTGTTTCGATAAATTTGAGAAAAAAAATATTGTCAACAAACTCATTTTTATTTAAACTCTTTTGATACAAATTGTTTAAAATGTACTTCAAAATTTATTTTGAGTGGTTGCCAAATACTCCAAATTTTTGCATAACGATTTTTTTTTTTTTTTTTAAATTAAACACTTGAAAATGCATCCCAAACACACTCTAAGTGCGATTAAGAACATAAATATGAAACATCATGACCTAACTGTGAAGATACCTTCGATCAGACAATCATCTTATATTTTTATTTAAAATCTTATAAATTCGTATTTTGTATTTATCTTTAAATAATTACAGCCTTTCGAGTTAAAATATGTAAAAAAAGAAAAGCTGTTTGTATGTACTAAAATAAAAATAAAAATAAAAATAAGTTAAAATCAAATATTTAAAATGCCATCGTCGACATAAATACTGAAGTCTTAATTACATAGAAATATCGATAGATTTCGATAAAACATCGATGTGATGAATTGTTATGGAAAAATTATAAAACTAATAATAAACAAATATTTAGGGGATATTTGGGGTACCAATTTGAAGTTGATGAAGTGAACTATTATAACTCATCCCATGCTTGCAGCAACAAATATAATAGATGTGTTTTACAATTATTTATAACCTAAAATTAAGTATAATGAATACTATTTCAAAATTCTATTTATTACGACATCTACTATTTTTCAACTGTTTTTTTCAAAAAAATTTATTTACTATAGTGTTTACTATTTTTTACCAAAACAAAAATAGTTTGCACTAAAAATACAAAAAATATTATATCAAACACAAACTATTATAACATACCGACCACAATAGCCAATTTAGTATCTCAAATGTCCACTTAATAATTATTAACAAGTTAACATGTCTCATTAATATTAATATTAGATTAACATTCATAACACTTTAGTGCTTATTTTTATATTTTGTAAATTTTTCTAGAATAGAATGGAAATATCCAACTTCTATTTACATAAATGCCCAATCCATGAGAATTTAATAACAATATAGTAGGGTTAAAATGTAGAATATATTAATTAGAAGTTAATTAAATAAAACGAGTGGGTAGGGAAGGAATAGTGATATTGTCCAAATGGAGCAGTTGTTTCGAGTGTGGAGGCCTTTAAATCCTCACTCTGTTGCCGTACAGTGGCATGCAGGTTTTGACTTTATACCCTATATATCCCCTGTTTCTTCAAACACCTAAAACGCCGCCGTATTGGAATAGGAAAAAAACTGACCGTTTCACCCAGTTGCCAGCGGATGAACATATATTAATAGAATAAAATTTTGAAACTTTCATGGAATTGAATTGATTCACCCTCAAAATAAACCCAATGTTTGAGCAGATTAAGTAAAATAATAATAATAATTCTGATTTCTCTGCAGCAAGAAATTAGGGTTTTTATTATTTATTATTTATTTTTTTACTTGTAGTGGAAAACGACAGGGGTTTCTCTGCTTGGATACCCTCTGGATTCTGTTCACCAAAAATTGTGTCCCTATTTTCAACACAATCCAATTTTACTGTCTTTTCTCTCTGTAAATTTATTTAATCAATGGGTGTGACAATTCAATTTAATATAAAAACACGTAGGAGTCGGCAACCTAAGCTATTCCCCCTTTTGTCCTTGGATTCATCTTCCATTTATTGTCTATTACAAATCTCTCTCTCTCTCTCTCTCTTTCTCTGCATTGTCACAGTTGCTGTATAAAGTGATGAAACAATTTCGTTTTTTTTAAAGGAATTTGTCAAAATTAGTGTTTTTTCAACCACCCCTTAAAAAAAAAAGTAAACAAATTTAATTGGCTATACATACATATTTCAACTGGGCTAGTGGTCAGAATGCAAACCTTAGAGCTGGAGCAAACCAAATAGTCACCATAAGAATTTGTTCCTTAAAAAAATAAATAGAGAATGCATCACTTCAGCAGTTTGCCCATCATTAATTTTTATAGTTCAAGGAACACCTCCCCCTTTCTTTTTCTCATTCATTTCAAAGACCAACATCAAATATGTATTTCCTCACTCAATACATATTTATATATTGATTGGGACATTTATCCTGGACTGTCATTTAATAATATGTGCATCGTCCATGGTTTAACTTTCAATCCTACATGTAATAGGTTTTTATAAATATAATTTTAATAGACAATGCATTTTAAAGATTTACTCACTTATTAAATATAAAAACAAAAACTGAAGACACAGTTTTTAAACTGTGCGAACCAATTACAGACAAAAATGAAAAATTAATTTAATTCTTGGTTGATATATGTAGGAGAAGAGTATCAAATTTACAAGTCACAATATTCCAAATCTGTTTACAATAATTTCCCAACTTTATAGCCTCCCTTAAAAAGAGGAGGAAAAATTGAAGTTGTCTAACGTGTAATACAAGCATTGGTCAAAATTGGGGGGATATAGACTATAGAGAACCAAAAAATAAATAATAAAAACTACATGCTACCAACTGTTTATAGAAAAAAAAGGAAACCAAATAAAAAAGATAAAAAAAAGAAAGAGGTTGAGTTGTGGCCTTCTGGGTGTGATATCAAGCTTTAATTTTCTTTTTTTAATTTTTTTTTTTAAAAAAGAATTTTAGGAATAGGATTCCTTACTTCGAAACATTTGTCATTTCCATTTCGGTTGTCTATTAGACCTTCAAACAACATAAATTATTTAAGGGGTCTAGTATTATATATATATATATATATATATATATAGTTGTTTCTTAATAACCATTAGAATTAGAATTAAGGTATTTTGTTAATTATTTTTTCTAAATTATAAAATCGTTAAAATTTTTTTAGGTAATTATTCTAAAATAAAAGAAGAGAAATTAAGGAGGAGGAGGAGGAGCATGTGGTTGATAGGCTGGAGTGGAACAGAAGTTTATTCAAACATTCAATTGCGTTTGTCAGAAGTTTATTAAAGCCAGTTCCAAATCACACCCTCTTCTCCATTCCCCACTTGCTTTTATTTCTTTCTTTATCATATACAAATCATTATTTCCTTTTTTCATTTTATGTTTTATCTCAAATTTATTCTGTTTTACTTTTTAATTTTTCCTCTTTTCTTTTTTTGTTTTTTATTCTAAAAAATGTATATAACTTTTCAAAAAAAATTATCCCATTCTTCTCCATTTTCCAAAGACATTTTAAACCGTTTCATAAGTGAATTCAAATTCATTTTCTGGCAGCTATTAAAAGCTTCCCCAATGTTTAAACAAAAATGACAATGAGTACAATCAACATAGAGAACACGTGAACGTCGGAATTATAATCTCTCTCTCTCTCTCTCTCTCTCTCTCTCTCTTTTTTATTTTTTTATTTTTAATAGCTTATAATTAATTAGTTAATTAGAATTAACAATATATTCTTTTTTCTAAGTTTAAAATAAAAGACAATAAACCAATATCTCACTCTCAGAAGCAGTCTTCAAAACTAAACAAATAAATATAGGTACCTTAAGGGGATTAATTTAAAATAAATTATTAGTAAAACCATAAACAAAATCATCTCACATGTATATATTTTTAACCAATGTTCTCAAAACTAAGGAAGTTTAAATCTCAAAGCAACTACTATTAACTGTTTTTAGATGTTTCTTGCTCAAATTGTCCCTTATTTATTTATTAAGAAAAGTCTCCCATATTTGCCTAACAATTTATCTAAAAATATCAATAAATAAATATGAATTTAAAATACCCTACCAGACACATTTTACGTCTCATGCATACATTAACAATTATTTAAGTGAATAGTTTCAAAAAATTCAAAAGTTTTAAAAATTAGTCTAATTAATATGATAACGAAGAGGTAAAAGATGAAATTAAAAATGGATGTCGTTGATGTTAGATATATTTTCTCTAATGTAATCACTAATTCATCTAATTAGTAATTATAAATCAAATCATACAAAAAGTGACAAAAGTGTGATGTAAAAAAAAAAAAAAAGGAGAATTTCAAGTAAAACGGGAGTAAGCTTTGCTAGGCTAAATTCATAAATGAAAAAACAAGACAAATTGATTATAATTTAATCGTCACATCCATCTTTTCTTTATTGAACTTCAACTATAACTATAAAGAATTAGATTAAGATTTAAAAAACATTTAAAGATTTAATTGGAAATTTTCTACAAAAGTAAATATGAAATATCAGATTTAGCATTTAAAGGGAGAAAAAAAAAAAAAAAGATGGAATAGCGGAAGCAAAAATATTAAATAGTAGACAGTAAAAACAAAAGTAAAAAGAAAAGAAAAAAAGAAAAACCAGCCGACAATAATCGTAAACATAGACAGGGATTAAGAGCAAAATTTGGAAGCATAAAAAGAAGAAAAAGAAGACCAAATAATTTAAAGGACAAAATTGTATATTAAAATTTGCAGAATTAATCACCCGCTGGTGAAAAATAATATTCACATCTCCAAATCCAATTACAGAAATATATATTAAATTTCCCGCAAATCACTTTCTTAAAATAAATTAAGATGCGTAATCAACCCACATTAATCATTACAACTATGCAAAAAGCACGAAGGCGTTAATTAATTAAAGCTAATTTTGGATTATATACATGATACACGATACAGGTACATCTCACGCAGTTTTTAATCGCAGCCGTAGATCGGTGGTTAAAAGATGTTAGAGTGGGGCCTGAAGCAAAATAAGGAATAGGTTTGACTTACGAAAAAATGGACGGCTGTGATGGTGGGGTGTAGAGTAAAAGCGGCGTAGAGGAGTGTAGCCGAAAAACGGGAAAATAACAAAGAGATGAGCTGTAGCGAGGGAGTGACGGTGGTCCATAGTGGCAGCGTAATGTAAATACTAACAAATCGAACTTTCTAAACTATCGGATACAGCTAAGGTGTAGCTTCTTCAGCAAAACAGGCGCCGGGACTGGGAGGGACTTATCCGTCATTATTCCTTTTATCCCATGGTCAAATCTGTCCAATTAAATTATCCCCCC
>QLSR01001487.1:963876-997455 GCA_031780015.1 Citrullus colocynthis
TTTTTTTTTTTTTTTTTTTCCCTTTTCTTCTACTATATTCTTACTCATATTTTATTAAACTCTGAAACCATATGATTTTGTTTGAAAAACATTACTTCCAGACTTACTCTTTCTCTCCCTTCAACTTCTAAATTATCATAACTCAATCAATCTAGTTCATTTATTAACAATGATTCTAAAAATTGTCCATGCATCAATTTTTATATACATATAAGCTTCTTTAGCTTTTAAATTAATAAAATAGACAATTAGAAATGATGTATAAACAATTTTTAAAGAAAATTAAAAAATTCTATGTGAGAGTCGAGAAATAAAAATATAATTTTTTTTTCTTTTATTTAATTGATGTTGAAAGGTAGTATTAGCATCCCTACCAAATTTCAAAGTCGTTAGTCCCTTTATTATGTTTCTTTCTAAAAGAAAAATAAAACTTTTAATTGATTCATAAACATTTCTATTTAATCATTCAAGCGATAAATGATCAAATAACCTAAATTTATGATTTAACTTAATCTCAAGATTTTTATTGGTTGATCTAATTTTGGAGATTTTTAGAAAACCATATTTCAATTCATCGCTTTAATTTTTTGTCGGCCCCAAATTAAATTAGTTACAACCATCCGTATCTTTTGCCCTAATATTAATATCCAAAATTTAAACAAAGATATCTCTTTTTCCTGCCTTTAATAGAGTCAATTATCCACATCTTCTTCTCACACAAATTTTCTTGATTTGATTTAGAAAAATCATTAAAGGCAGACATGAAGAGATTCAATGATAAAATAAAGCAAATAGAGATAGACAATAATAAAGAGAACATATAAAGCAATTGTTGGGAGAAATATAGAGTGGGTTTTGCTTTGACTTCTTTTTTTTCCCCCTAAAAAAACAATACTGTTGAAGTCAAATGATGACTGTACCCCCAATTACTGCTTGTACTTCCCAATTCCAATGATTCTAGAAACCAAACACAAATATACATTACAACCTTTGTAATCTCTCAATCACAAATCCCATTATTCCTTAATTATCTCATCTCCTCTCCTCTCCTCTCTCTCTCTCTCTCTCCACCATCTGTGGCCAATAAACCAAACCCTTTTTTTCATTTCTTCAATTCAATATTAAAGTGTTCAACTTTGAATAATAATAAAAAACATAATTGTTTTGTTATTATGGAATTAGATATGATTGAAATAACAGTGTACTAGCGTTTATTATTATTATTATTATTATTATACAAGAATTTGATACGGAAAAAAAAAAAAAAACTTAAATACATTAATTACTTGCATGTTTTTGCTTATAAATGAGGCCTCATCAATTACATCCATTTGTTTGGTGAAATATTATTGAATTCTCATCATATAAGCCATCTCTAGTTCCCTCCCTGTCCTCTCTACCTTTCAACTCTACAACACTAAAAAACAACTAATTCTAACACTATTAAAAAAAAAAAAAAGAAGTTCCTCTCTTGTTTTATTATCTACTTTCTAAAAATATTTTTAAAATCCAATTCATTAAACTTAAATAGTAATTAATTTTACTAGGCTTTTAGTTTATATCTAAATGTTTTCTCTAAGGAAAATTAAACTTTATTGTTTGTGAGATGGTTAGATGTATTGAAGTATAGAATAATTTGTCATATTTTTGTTGAGGGGTGACTTGGCGGATTAAGAATCGTTATCTTATATGTGGCTATTGAATAAGCTTGGACTTTAGGAGAGAATTATTATTAATTAATTATTGAAATGTCAAAGCTTAAGCATGGTTTTATTTAATTTTGTGCATGCATGAATTGAAAATGAGTCTCTTAAACAGCCTACATGAAATGAAGAATTTGTCTTTTCTTGTCTAAAAAACTTAAAACTGAACCACTAAATATTGGAAACCTACGAGTTTAAAATTTAATGACACACTAATCAAATACATGTCACCTATCATGTCTATTTCCCTCACACACACATATATATAATTCCAAATTATTCAAAACTTGGAATCAAAATATTTTCTTATTTGTGTATCAGCTTATGTAGTCTAAAATTGCCCCATAAAAGCAATCCAAACTTGACTTTCTATTTTACAATTCCAATATGCTTAAAACGATTATTAGGCATCCAGACAAGAAAATTAATTATGGGACCTCTTGTTTATGGCCTTGTGGGTTAGGTTTGTATAATAAAAATGAAGGTGCGATATATACAAAACTAATCAGAAATTATACAAATCCAAAGTTCTTTAATAGAACGTAGCCCACTTTAATTATCTTACAATCACATGAAAACTTCCATTTTATCATATTAATTATAAAGTACACCATAACATACTCAAGTATTTTAATTTAATTTTTTTAAACAATATTCAAACATATGTAACATCAACTATAATTTAAGAAAATTTAAATGGCATATTATATAAACTTTTATTAAAATAGCAGATATTTTCTTACACATGGTGACTAAACCAGAAGATTCTATTATTAGAATAGGAGCTTCTTTATATCTCAGTTGAGGTATTTATATGATATTCTTCCTACTGAAATTTTAAACTTTGATAATTATTTAAGGTTTTTTCTTTTTTTAAAATTAAGTTTGTTTTCTTAGAATTTCTAAGATAATGTTGAAATATTTGAATTCATTGCCAAATTAGGAAGTTCACAAATTAAGGTTTAAAAACTACTTCTACCCATAAATTTCTATGTTTTATTATCCAATTTCTAATCATGTTTTAAAAAATAAAACCAAAATTTAAAAACTAAAGAAAATAGTTTTAAAAAACGTATTTCTATTTTTAAAATTTAACTAGGAATTCAAGTGTTCCTTTAACAAAATTAAAAACTATAGTTAAAAAATTGGAAGGAAACAATGCATGAATTTTTTAGATGGATAACAAAACTTAACTTGAATTTCAAAAACATTTCTAAGAAGTGGATAACAAAACATATAGTTCCATAATGCTTATAAGCTTAATTTTCAGAAACTAAGGTTTAGTTGGATAATTTTTTGGTATTTGATTTTTTAAAATTGTTTTTGTTTTTCTCACAATTTTCTATATTAGTTTTTACACCTTTTACTAGAACATTATTTGAATTTCATAACAAAATTCCAAAACCAAATATATATATATATATATAACTTTTCTTTTTAAAGCATTCATAAAAGCAAATTAGAAAACAAAGAACTCAGAGACAGAATTAATACTAAAAACTTTACATTATTAAACAATGTCTAAATAATTAGTAATTAGAGGGGATTTATTTTGACGTTTACACTTCCAAAAGGTGTATAGTTTTACAATGTTAATTGTTACATTTATATCTTAGAAAATTTGTGCACAAGTAGTAGACTAATGGAATCATCACATTATGTGACTTGATGTTTAATAACTAATAAATAGCTGGGGCAAGAAAAACTTAAAAGTAGTTGACTTGAAATTAGAAAAATCTTTAAGTTGAATCCAAATTAGAAGGTGGAAATGAGAAAGAAAGCGATATAATATCAAGAAAAAGAGTTGTTATAGTTTACAGTCGTTGAAAAGAAAAGATAAAAAGAATTTTTTTTAAAAAGGAAATCTATTGGATCCTCCTCCTCCTCCTCCTCCTTCTCCTTCTCCACGTTGTGTGAACCAAATTAGTTTGGCCATTTGAAGGGAACATAAAAACTGAGCAACTATGGGGATGGCCCAATAATCTCACCGAAAGCCAATCAATTCCGTACCCATTTTCTATGTATATAAACACAGGAAAGTGACACCATTCTTCGCTTATCACATGAAGTCCACGTTACTTTCCTCTCGAAATATCGAAGTTGATTTTAGGTATATAAGAGGGGATAATTATTAGATATTTTGCTTAAAAAGCTGATGTCTATTAGTCGGAGGAATCAGGGTGCGGCTAACACTTGCTTTAACTTTCAAAATGCTAGCCTAACCCCACAAAGCAAAAAGAAAGAAAAAAAAGGTGTTCTTGTTTGTAAAAAGGTGTCCTTGTTTGTGCTTCACTACCATGCACTATTGTACTTTCCGGATGTACCTAATCCTACTAATGCATATACCAGAAAATTGGTGCTTTTTCGTTTTCTTTCTTTCTTTATTGAGAAACAGGCTCAAATAGAGATGGGGATTGCCTAATCTTCCAATTTTATGTTGTGAATTTTTAATATTATTGGCTATTATGGGATATGTAGGAGTTGCTTCTTTACCTGATTTAGAGTTTGGAGTAGTGAGGAAAAAGGCTTTCATCACAGCGCGACTAGAAATACATTGTCCCATCTCTGAAAAACAACACTTTTGGTAGTTGAAGTGCAACCTATGATATCAACTATTTTTACATATTCTCAAATATAGTTGGACCAGTTACAAGTAGTAGAGAATCATATTTGCCTTCTTATGGGCTTATCAATCTCATGGGTCCATTGGCCCATCAAGCCCACACATCTACAAAAGAAAAGGATCTTGAGCAAGCCATGAGGCCCAGCCGAAGATCCCGACATCTCCCCGCTAACATTGTTGACCCATCGTGCAATGTGTGACAATAGGGTTTGATGGGACAAGTATATATTACATCCAAGTTAACTTAAGATTACTTACCAAAAAAAAAAAAACTTAGAAATACAAAATAAAAGCTAAATTAAGGGGGGAGAATCCAATCAAATCAAATAATATCACATAAACATAATTTCCCTTTACACCCTCTTAAACTCAAGGTGGTAGAGTAGGAACCAACTTGAGTTTGGTAACCAACTGGTGCAAGCGACTGGAGGGCAATGCTTTGGCAAAAATATCAGCTGGTTGCTCGGTAGTAGAGATAGATCTTAATAGAAGCGTGTTACTCATTAAATAATGGCAAACAAAGTGACAATCATTCTTAATATGTTTAGTATGCTCATGGAAAACGTCATTGTGTGCAATTTGTATTGCACAACGATTGTCACAATAAAGTATAGTGGCAGAATCTTGAGGTACGCCCATATCAGCAAGAAGTCATCGGAGCCATAATAGTTCTGAGGTAGCGTCCGCAAGAGCATGATATTTGTATTCAGTGCTAGAATGAGAGACCTTACTCTGCCAAGAGATAAGAGAGTTGCCAAGGTAAAAGTAGTAACCTGTGGTGGAGCGTCGATTAGTGGGATCACTAGCCCAATCAGCATCTGAGTAGCCTAACAATACAAAGAATGACTAAGAAGAGAACTAAAGACCATGTCCCAGAGTACCTTTGCATAACGAAGGATACGAAAAACTGCAGTAAAATGTATTGTCAGTGGAACAACCATGAACTAACTAACAATATGAACAACATATGCAATGTCTGGATGAGTCACTATGAGATAAATAAGGCTGTCAACAAGTTGTCGATATCAACTGGCATCTTCAAGAGGAACAACATCAAACGAAGCTAAGTGAACATTGGGATCAAATGGTATTGGGGTTGTAGTAAAGTTAGTGATGCCTGCGTGAGCCAACAGATTAGAGGTATATTATTTAGCTTGGGACAACAAGTAACCATCAGAGTGTGTTGAAACCTTAAGGTCAATAAAATAATTTAATGATCCTAAGTCTTTCATCTCAAAATATTCTAAAAAATAATGTTGTAAAGCAACTATAGCCTGAGGGTCATCACCAGTAATAATTATCTCATCAACATATAGAAGAAGGAGAACAATACCGTGAGGTGTTGGTACGCGTAAAGAAGGTTGTATCATAAGGACTTGAAATAAACCCAAGTTGAATGATGGTGGAACTGAAGTTGCAAACCAGGCTCGTGGTGCCTGTTTCAGACCATATAATGCACGACGAAAGAGACATACTCTTTAAGGTGGGGGGAAATACCCGGTGGTAAAGAAAATCGATTAAAGCCAGATGGTTGCCTATGTTTCATATAGACTTCCTCTGATAAGGTGTGTTGAGGAATAAATTTTTTACATCCATCTAAAGAAGAGGCCATTGTTTGGTAGTGACAACTGCTAAGAGAGTTTGAATAGATGTCATCTTGACCACATGAGCAAACGTCTCTTCATAATCTATGCCATATTCTCGAGAATATCTGATAACTTGTAGAAATACAAGTTATTGTATTCTTTATTTGGAGCAATTGGAACAATATTGAAGATAAAAGCATGATTTTGGTAGTTGAATTGTGTAATATGAATAACTTTGCGTTTACAATATTTACAAAAACAACTATTCTGGAAATTACGAGTTTATATCTTTTTTAATGCAAAATAGAGCTAAAAAGGAACACAAAAAATATTCAAGTATAAAAGAAAAGATGCTGCCAGAATCATCGAGACCAAATTGCTCTAAAGATCAACGCGTCGAGGAACCCAACGTCAATAAGAATAGTAGAAGTAGACGCTTGGGTGGCAACTGTCATGTCAATATGCAAGTGGATAACTGACTTAACCAGACCATGACAGATCCAATGAACTGATGACGAGATGAAGTCTGCACAGCAGGGAATGGAATTAAATGCACAGACGGTCATCATGAGACTACCTTTTTGGACGCCTATAAATAGCCCGATGCACTTAATATTGCAGACAAGAGAGAAATACAGTGGTGAAAGCTCAGCTCAAATTCTCCTTCAACCTTCATCGCCACCATCCACTTCGAGCTCTCCTGTGAGAAGATTCTGAGAGTTTCAAAGTCACATCGCAGAGAGTGAGAATCCATCCATCTCCTGTACAAATGTAGCAGAGTCACCATCTCAAGCCTCCAAGTCTGTCACTAGCGGCTTGACGATTTTCATTTTCATTTATCCATTATGTTCATCTTTCTTTCTTGTATTTTATTAATGGCAATCGAGAGATTTGTTCATTTTCTTAATATAAGTTTGATTGACGTTAAACCTCCATCTTTATTCATCTTTAACACTTTGCACCATGAATGATTGAATGTTTAATGGGTTAAGTGCATGAAGTTAGCATTTCCAAATTTTAGTTATGTGTGCTTTTATCTTGATTAAATGGGTGCTTCAAACTTGCCTAAATCTATTGAACAAATAGATTTAAATAAGTATAATCATCTGCTTGAGAGAGTATGCGATTAATATTAGTCATTTAACAAGAAAAGAATTGGTTTTAGAGGTAAAGTTCAACTTTTGCATGAAAATTCACCATGCATCTTAGAGATAAGATTAATGTGGCGTCAAAGCATCGAGAGATACGTTCTCAATCTTGAGTTTGGTAGCATGAAGGCTTACTTTAGTAACACTTAGAAATATGCTAGCTAAGTTATCTTAACCCCATTTTTCTCATGGATCCACTACCTCCACGCATGTTATCCGAACAAATTTATACTTGACAAATTCATCCATTTTCCATCCCGCATCGTCACTTCATATGTTCATCCATCAATTCATTATGTATAAAGTTATTCTTTGTAGTTATAGAAGAAAGAATCAAACACTCAAATACTTGTAAGTATTGTATAGTTCAACGCATTAAATCAAAAAATATTCTCAACGCCGAATCATTACAAATCTCTATGTTCGATCCTGGACTCTCTAGAAGACCAATTTAAACTTGCACTTAGGTTTTTATAGGAGAACTTGCATGTTAATATATCAATCTTTAGCAATTCTCAATGCGACATTAGGCCAATAAACGCATAACGCTTCATACATTTCAAATACAACAATATCCTTTCGCCACAACTCGTGCTTAATATCGTTCAATAGAACCATCAGAGTGTGTCTTTATTTTGTAGATCCACTTGCAACCGATGGGTCTTTTACCAGATGGTAGATCAACATAGTTCCATGTGTGTGTCTTTTCTAAAGCCTGGAGTTCCTCATTCATTGCTTGTTATCATAGAGGTGATAGGAGGTAGGTTCAATCAAAGAAGCTATAGTAGAAAAACAGTGATAATCTTGGAAGTGAGTGGGAGGTTCCCTTACCTGAGTGAAGCGGCAAACAGGAGGGACAGGCTTAGGTGTAGGTTCAAACAGTGGGTTTAGAAGACTGATTCAAATTTGCAGAGATTGGTGTAGATTGATCAAGCTTAGTATCAGAAGTAGTGTTAGAAGAAGGAAATATATCAATGGAGGTATCAGTGAAGAAGGAATGAGAACTAGAGAGAGAGGTATGAAATGAGAAGAAGGAAAAATATCAATGGAGGTATCAGGCAAGACCCTAAATGTCAGAGTGAATTAAATCAAGAGGTTATGTACATATAGAGGAAGAATGGGAAAAGGACAATGTAGGCTATTTAGCAAGCTTGCAATTAAAACAATGAAAAGGGACAAATTTGGTAACATTATTCAGATTGCCAACAGAAATTAAATGACGAAGTTTTTCAAAAGAAGCATAACTTAGATGAAGATGCCACTTATATGTAGCAGAGTCAGTGACATACGCAAAAATGGACGAACGAATAGGAAGTTGAAGGGATCTGAGCTTAAATAATCTTCTCACTTTGCGACCCGAACCAATCGTCTATCTTGTTTGTGGATCCTGAACCTGACAACCATTAGGAGAAAAAGAAATAGGTAAGTGAAGATCACATAATTGTCCCACGGATGCAAGTTTAAAGGTTTAATTTGGAACACAATAAATTTTGGGAAGACTCAAGGTGAGAGTGTTAACTGTGTCGACATGAGAGATGGTCATATAGTTACCATTAGCAACATAAATGGGAGGAAATGATGTTGCAGGAGTAGGTGTAGAGATGAGAGAAATGTCAGATGTCATATGATTGCAACAAACAGAATTAAGAAGTCATCGATTACCTGGTGATACAGCAAAAGCAGAAGAAGTGAACGAAATTAGTTGTTTTAACAAGTCATGAAGGTCACTTATTTGAGGACTGGGAAAGGAGTGATCGTCAGAGGAGGTAGCAGCAACAACTGAGGACGATCCCGGTTTAGTAGAGTTTCTTGACTTGGTAAAATAACCTAGAGGTCGAGATGGTTATGTGGGACAATTGTCTAAAATATGACCCTGTTTGGGACAATACCTGCACTCAATTTTAGGACAGTCACTTAACTTATGACAAATTTTACAGAAATTCGCCATGAACGTATTAGGTGGGTGAGTGCTTGCAAGAACGACTTCAAATTGTTTGAAAGGGATGATACCTAGGCGTTTTTACTCAAACAAAATTTCCTGAATTGCTGCATCCAAAGACGGTAAAGGGTTGCGATGTAGGAAGGCAGTACAAACAGATCCATATTTAGGACGAAGTCCCATAAGGACCTTAAAAGCCGAAGTTGATACGGACTGATGTTAGCTTGGTCCAACTAGGTCTAGATGGGTTGAAAAGCTGCTAGATACTCGTTGACAGATTGACCGATTTTCTGATTCAGACTAATAAGAGTAATGCGCAATTGATAATAATGAGCTAATTCGATAGAATTAAAGCATGTAGACAAGAAATCCCATAAAATATTTGCATTATCAATGGCATCAAATTGAGTACGAAATATGTATTACCTACCATGTGAGAATTTAGTGATTCTTACTATCACAATCTTCTAATCGTTCAATAAATTTACTCTCGTCCTCCGAGTCAAATTTGATTGGTTTAGTAATGTCACCCGTTATGATGCACCATAACTTGTGTTCTATTAGGAAACTTTTCATTTGATGAGCCCAAGTAAGATAGTTGATTCCATCAAAGATAGTGTTAATAGGCCAAAAGATATCGTCCTTTTCCATTATAACAAATATATATGACAGATGCCACACGAATACACAGAATATGAGTAGAGAAACCTTAGATTTGGACAACAAGCAGGCGAATCTGAGCAGAGTGAACAGATCAAAGCTGATCGGAGCAGAGTGGCATTCTTCAAGGTCGCCGAAATCGGGAGGGCTTTGTCTTCTTGTTGCAGGAATTGGAGTTGAGAGGCTGCGAGATTTCTTCTAGAGGATTTGCGATTTTTCTTCTCGACGGTCGCTTGCGTTTTGAGTTTCGAAAGGGTGGGAGAGAGTAGGTTTATTTGAAATTTTTTTTAATTAATTGAGAATATTTGATAAATAATTAAATTTTCTTAAAAGCGTGTATGACCTTTTGAGTTTCCGATTTTAAAAAATCCTATAATTAATTGTTGGTTGGCTCTAAATGGTAATTGGACCCTAATTTTATTGTAATTTTTTTATAAAAATTAGACATTCTTGTAGATAAAGAAAAACTGCTACTATTCATAAAATATAGGCCACTTATTAGAGCCTCGTGTAGAAAGCTATAATAACTTTGTATTGGTGGCCTACTTATATTGAATTTTAATTTTCTTCTCTATAAGAATTTAAATTGATAGAATAGTGAATCAATCAAATTCCCTATATTACAACGACTGATTGATTAATGTTATCACAAAGCTACATGTCATTGTCGATTACATATCATATTTACTAGAGAAATTACTTTAAAAGACAAAATTATTGAAAATATTTATAAATAAAAGCAAAATATCGTAGTCTATCGCAATCTATCGTAGATAAATAATGAAATTTTACTATATTTATAAATATTTTGATTCATTTTTTTATATTAGAAAGCATTCATATTTACCAATTCTTTAATTTTACATTTAGTGAAATAATTTCTACCATCAACCATAAAAAATGAGAATGTCTGTCAACTACATATCTAAATAAATAAATAAATAAAGGATCCACAATATAACAATATCATTTCACAAGTTATAAAGCGACAAATAATTCACTTTTACAAGCATACCTAAAAGACATTTGAACAAAAGTAGAATCTAAAAAGCATAAAAACCGAGAATACATAGATGATTATACACAATAGAAGTTGCATTGTGTTGTAATCAATCCTCGGCAGCTTCCTCAATCAACCTGGCATTGATTTACTAGAATTCATTCCCTTCTCAAATTAGCTCAAACTATCATCCTAAACTGACAATGCAGGCTGCTGCTGCGACGCGTCTGCCTGCAAGCTCTCGTAATAATTTACCAACACCTTCCATCCACCAGGGCACATGAAACCGTCGGGAGGGTTCTCGCCGGTCCTTGCATATGTCCGCATCTAGCACATAACACAAGCACAACTCAGTTACTATATCACAACACAATGCCTACGACATCCAGTTCAAACTCAACTTAGCTCTTACCTTTGTTCCAGAGATGAAGAGGAAATCTTTTGCACGTGAAGGATCGAAAAACGCCATTTTCTTTGCCACAGTATCGTATGCTGCCACCTGCGGTCAACTGGATGTTAAAATGAAGAGAGTGGAAAGTGGGGAAAGGAGAAGGAAGGGTCATTGAGATAGTGACCTTGAAGGGCAATATGTTTAGCTTCTCAAGACCAGGGGCCATACTTAAGACCTTCTTGCCATGGTCTGGATCATATAAATCTCTCTTCTCTGTTGGGTGACCCATTCCAGCAGGGTCTCGACCAACAATGTAGAAATTTGCACCTGCATTGATCCTTGCTTTAGCATGCCATTGTACTTCGGTTGGACCAGCGTAATGCATTGGCGATGGGAAAATGGAGACAATGGTTGTTTCAGGGTCGAGGACTCCATCTTCTAAAACCTACAGACATAGAGAGTCTCTCTTAAATAACATAAACTAAGTAAGCAGGCCAGAATAGTCATAACCATACTTTTTGAATACGCAAAATCTGAGCATGCATATTAACTGAAGAGTAGAGATGAATCATGTAATTCAATTAACAATGGATCGAATTGCTTACCGAGAAAATCAAATCTTTCACTTCCAGTTATTAAATGTCGGAAAGGTTAGACAATTGTGCATTTTGACTTCTAAACAGAGTGAAAAGATGGGGAAGTTTTTGAATGTTAAAGAAAAGAACTATTTAGAATGATGATAATGGAAAACAAACCTTGCTATGCTGTTCCATTCGAACGTCCAATGGCACATCATCTGCTTTTGTGAAACCTCCCAAAGGATGAAGCAATAGAATTGGATTTTTGTAACCCATGTCCAGAAGTCGCTTCCGTGTATCGTTCATTAACAAAGCGTGGCCGTTATGTACAGGGTTCCTCAATTGAAAGGCAAAAACAGCATCGGCCTGACGCCTATCGAACTCTTGCCGAAGTTGTTTTGGAGACAGCCTATAATGATCAAGTCCATCATTATATTTGATGGGGTTTAATACTTCAAGATCTCCACCAATAAGCCAGTTTCCAGCATATGTAATGACCTCATCAACATATGGCAACCCTGGTGCAGTTGTGCCCCAAGTTCTAGCTATTCTCTCTTCCTTGTTATGCTTGAATATCTCAATGCTGCAGAATTATTCGAAGTGAGGATGGAAAATCACATAGTTTTGGTTTCAGTTTGACTACATATTTCTGTACATATTGACCTCACTGTTCAAACAAAACGAAAGTTTCTAGAAGACTATATAGATACAGTAATCAGAAGATGTCCAACATTAGGCTTTTGTATTCGCAAACCCATAAATCTAAGATCATCACCAGTGTCACCTTTGTTTGAACTTCAAGTAACCAGAGCTCTTGTTACAAACGAGATTGAGAAAGCATTATTAAAATATTGTCCTCCAACTTAAAATAAGACATGATCAACACAGTTGTTTGGAGCAGGTGGAAGATTGTAATTAATATAATTGTAACAGAGCATCTCTCCGGATTTAAATAATTTAACTTATGTCATATCATAAATCAATACTTCAAACGAAAACTCAGAAAACGCCATCGCCATCTACAGAGGCTGAAAGATCGAATGGAATATAAAATGAACTAATCCTTCTTCAGAAAAACTAACCTGCGAAGAATACCAACCAAATCTCCATTGGGACCGAGCAACCCCACATTGGACGAAGACCCAATTTGGTCCTTAACGTCGTCGTTAATGGCCAAAACAATGGGAAGCGACATGTTTACAAGAGACCCGTCTTTAATTTTGAGGCAATTGAAATGCAAACTCTGCAAATACTCATCCTCTCTCATGAACCCTCTCAACGGGCTCGCCCATCCTTCACTAATGACATGGACCCACTCAAGATCAATCTGGGTCAATTTAACCTTCGGCAATGGCTCAGCCTCCAAAACCCTCGAGGCCCTTTCACTCTCAGGCACAATCAACTCGACGACAGCCCCACCGTCGGGGTCAATCAACGAACTCTTAATCGAGGAGCGAAGAGAACGAGGTGAATGGCCCTGCATTGCGGGTTTAAACAACGAAGGGTGAGAAATGTAAATGGATTTGGATTGAAGCTTGGAGTTGTGAGTGGGAATGGATGTAGTTTTAATTGTAGTTTGAAGGTTGTTGGTGGTGAATTGGGGAGAAAAGGCGATGTGGAGTTTAGTGACTAGAGACATGTTGGGTTGGTGAAGGGAAGTTGGGGAGATGGGTTTTGGTATTGCCAAAATAGGAATATGGAGGTCCGATGAAAATGGAGAAATGGGGTTGATGTATCCGTAAAAATGGAGAACAAAGACAACATGGTTGTAAGGGAACCAATAAAATTGGGTAGTAGAGATCCACACGTTTGTTTGTGGCCTTTTGCGCTCGGGGAAGATGGGTTTTTGGTTGCGGCTAATCGGATCTCTCTCTCGCTTCGTTTGTGGCTGTGGTTGTGGTTGTGTGGGCCGGAACCCCAACGATTCTCCACTTAAAGCAACGCGCACACATACAAACTAAACTAAATAATTAGCTTTAACTCAAGGGACATCGAGATGAGAAGTTCGATCCTCATTTTAAAATTAATTATATTAAAATAATTGTATAGTCTCCTCTAGATGTCGGTTAGATTTTTTCATTTTTCAATTGAAAATTACCCTAAGATATAATTTATTTAAATATATATATAAAAAAAAAGGGTAAAAAGTTGATAAGCCTTTTTCAAATACAGTGGTCAAATTTTGTTATTATTTAAAAAGAATTAATTGATGATTAATCCTTGAACTTGGACCAAATTTTTTTAGTGGACTGATAATCCAAAGAATGCATATTGTTCATCCAAAATGAATCCCCACCGCTGACTGTGGTCGGAGCATAAGTAAGAAATATCCAAAAATATATATATATATATATTATATGATTATCTTTAATGGTTTATAGATGTTTGAATGTAGACGTTTTGTGTCTCCATCATGTTATACAATTAAAGATTCTGACTTGATCCGACATTAAGTCATATGAACATTCTCATTATGTTGTAATAATGTTATGTGTGTTTGTGTTGTGTGCTAATCTTTTGACTTATATTTTATTCAAGTGTCATGTCCTGAATTTATTATTAAATTAGTTCTATTATTAAATAATGGTTAATATTTCATTAATTAATCTTCCCTCTTTTTAAATAACTAGATTTTTCACACCTGCCTTGCACGTGATCCCCCCCTCCCCCCTCCCTTTTAACTTAACAACACATAATTATGAACTAAAATTTTATCATTTTATAAGAATATATGTTAGTTACATCTACAATACAATCTTTTAATATTTATGATACTAAAAATTAAAATTAAAAAATTTTAATATTTAACATCTACAATATAATCTTTTAATATTTATAAGAATACAATCTTTTAATTTTATCATTTTTTTTATGATACTAAAAATTAAAAATTTTTTTAAAAAAATTGTCATATTCTAACAACTATCAAATAAATAATATCTTAAAGATATGTAGAAAGGCATGAAATGGAGGGATGTGAGCGTGAGAACAAAAGAGTTTTTATTGAAAATGTTAGGGGCAAAGATGAAAATTAAAAATTCTCTCCTCTTAGCCCATTTTAATATAGTATATGATAGATTAGATAACTAAGACTATATCACTATATATATGTTTCAAAACTGCTTGAAAGTATTAACCATAAAGGTGAAATTTAAATTAATGGTGAAAAACAATAATTAAATATAATTTAAAATAATATAAATATACATTAGAAAGAATTGTCAAATTATATTTACATGTGTTTTTAAAATAAGTTATCAATAAACAATTATTTCTTCTTAAAATAAAAAAAATAAAACAAATATAATTATTTATACGCATAATTTTGTTTTTGTTGAAAAAAATTGAATGTTCATAAAGTATTATGTGAAAAGTGTACAAGAAAGAGAAGTATATAATTATTGTGGGAAGGAATTTGTTAAATTTTGATTTGTAAATTCCTCATTAATAAATATTAAAAAAAATTGAGGACAAAGTAAGAATTGTCGAAAGATCTAACGATAAAAAAGACATGTAAAATTAAATAAAAAAAAGGGAAAAAAAAGGCAAGAGAGGTAAAAAATAAATAAAGGTACACAAAAGTAGGAATGAATGTTAGTGACAAAATATGAATTGTTGGAAGATATAATGATAAAAGAGAAATGTAAAATTAAATTAAAAAAGAAAGAAAAAAAGTATGTAAGATATGTACGAAAACTTGCACGAAATGACCCAAAAACTAAAAACTTATCTATGGATGACCTGCTCCTAAAAACTTTATCATAAGTGACCTTTTGGCCACGTAAAATACCAATTTTACCCCCCCGAAATTAAAACAGCCCAAAATGCGCCTTTCCATTTTTCTTTAAAAGTCGCCTCCTACCCGTTGGAAAGCTTTTCCGCTTTCGCTTTCTCTCTCAACATTTCCCGCTTTCTCTCTGAACTTCCCCATTTTCCCTTTCAACCTTTTCGCTTTCGCTTTCTCTCTAAACCTTTCGCTTTCTCTCTCAACCTTTCCGCTTTCTCTCTCAACCTTCTAAACATTTCGCTTTCTCTATCAACCTTTCGCTTTTCCCGGACGGTTCGTCTTCGTCTTCTTCTCTTCTTCCTCGTCGTTGTCTTCTGCTTCATCTGAAAGGTAGGCCCATACTAGGTTCAAGATCGCTCACAACAGGCTTAACGATTGCTTAGCATAGATCAAGAGATCGCTGAACTTCGATGAAACGATCTCTTGGTCTAGAATAAACGATCGCTCAGTCTAGGTTATACGACTAAGCGGTCGTTTATATTACTAAGCGATCGTTTAGACTACTAAGAGATCGCTTAGATTAGTAAGCGATCGTTTAGTTCGATACGAGATCACTTAGTTTACTAAGCAATCGTAGAGTATAGACTAAGATGCCCATCGTCAACATTTAGCACATACATGTCCATTGGAGATACATGATACGTTATGAACACCGATTCAACCTCTTTTAGGATAGTGATTGCATAGTCGGTTACAAGGTTTGTGCATGCCATGACATGTGTACGTCGGACATAGAACCAACTCTGTAGCCAACCCCGAATATGCTCAAGAAGCTTCGTAATAGGCAGTTCCCTCATTCTTTTAAGACTCCATTGAGGCATTCTACTATAATCGTTGTCATCTTGTCATACCTACAATTGATTTGGTACACCCGTGCCCACCGTTGTAATCCAATTTCTTCAAGGTAGGCTGTTACCCCGGGATATCTTTGAAGCTTAGACCAATATATTTGAAACTCAGACATCCTGTAGGCCTTGGTTGCTAGGTAGAAATGCGGAATTATGTTCTTATTCTTGAACTTATCCATCAAGTTATTCCGAATGTGGTATATACACAGTGCATGGAATGCCTCTAGGAATACGCTTGATACAACCTTCCTGATGGATATGTGACGATCTGATATAATCACAAAGTTAGGGATGTCTTCGATCGAGGCCTTCAAGTGGGTCATGAACCAAAGCCAGGATGCATCGTTCTCGCCATCTACGATACCAAAAGCAATTGGATATATGTTGTTGTTGCCATCAATACATGTTACACGAACAATGACAGGACGAATGTAGTTCAAGAATCCCTTAATGCACGAACCGAACGCCATGTAGACGTACTTAAAGTACCATTAATCTTCTACTTCAACCTCAAACATTGTGCCTGGATTTGCAAGTTTCAATGTTTCACTATATGAATTGACAAGAGCATATGATCCTTTTGGCGACCCTCTTGCAAATACTAGGGCGTACTCCCTTGCACGGTAAGCTCACCCATAGCTTATACTCACACCATAATCCCGCCAGACATCTTCAATTATATCCTTTGGACGGTATGTTCAGCTTACTTGATCGTACTTGGACTTGATTAAGTGTCATCTCAAGGAAACATGTAGGGGCACTCGGATACTTCATCACTTTGAAAAAATCACTTCCTTCCAACTTTTTTGCATGGACTCTCCACTTGCATCCCTCAACCAAACACCGCACTGTCAGCAAACTCTTCATAGACTTCTTTACACAGTATCAAAAGTTCTTTTTTATAGCGAGTATCGATAGTTTAACTAACAGGTCATATTTGGAGAAGAAAATTTGACCTTCCCTTATATCTTTGTTGCTCAAACAATCATGGGGGATTGTGATAAGGTCGTCGTACGATGGGCCATTTGATGGTCCGGCTATGTCTACAAAGGTTGGGTTTGGACAGTGGGGGGCACTTGGACGGATGGCATTGCCACAGGTGGGGTTGGGATTGTCTGTGGTATTGACCACTGTCCGTGCACGTCATACGTCGGAATACTTTGACCATCCTATTCTTCACTTCTGTCATCCCCCAGGTTGCATGCCTCAACATTCTCCTCCAATGATGACGTGGGGGGAAAATCATATGTTGAAATACTTGGAACTACTTCAGCTGTTGGATTGCATTCTTGGTGCATGTCATGTACTCCATGCCTCTCATGAGGTGTAAGTGATACAAACAATGGCATCTGAGATGCATCACTTCCTTCTAGAAAAAAATTAAGATCTTCATCGTCTACTATGTCAATTGGAGGAACTTGGACCAACAGATTATAACAGCACTTGATGTGTATATCGAACAAGTAAGGATCAATGTTCAGTCTTTCATGCAGTATGCTAACTAATCCACTACAGGTTATATCTTTTCTGATTTCAGACCTTTCATTTGACCTCCAACATAGTTGCATCTGGACTGATTCCATTCCCCACCAAATAGCACAAAGATGAGAAGTAGATTCATTGACATGCAGAGAAGTTAAGGTTTTTGGTTAGAAATGATCTTCAGGCAAATGTAAACGATCGCCTAGTATCATGTATGCGATTGCATGGTGATGGACTAATCGATCACCTAGTATCATGTATGCGATTGCCTGATGATGGATTAAGCAATCGCCTAGTATCATGTATGTGATCGCTTGGTGATGGATTAAGCAATCGCCTAGTATCATAATAAGCGATCGCATACATGATGTGTAAACGATCATCTAATATCGTGTATGCGATCGCTGAGAATAGTGTAGGTGATCGTTTAGTTAACTATAATTGATTATAGTATAAAGATAATCGATTGTTTACTTCTACATAAGCGACTATTTATATAGAACTATACGATATAGGAAGAGAAACACTTACATTCTCTATGTTTCTGATTCTAATCCACAATGTTGCTGAAACGAATATTGGACGAAGATGAAAAAAGCGACAGACGCTGTAACTCGCAAAGAAAAATGGAAGAAGAAGTTCGTGATACTCGCAGAACACAATGGAATAATGGAAGAATGTGTGAGAGCGACCGTCTATTAGTACCCTTGCATTCAATTTTGTTAGTATAATGGTAGTTGACATTGAATGATTCTAGAAAATGCTGATGATGAAGGTTTCGGCAATGCAATCAATTTCGGGGTAGAGAGAAAGTTTTGGGCTCATTTAATTTCAGGGGGTAAAATTGGTATTTCATGTGGCCAAAAAGGTCACTGATAATAAAGTTTTTGGGAGTGGATCATCCATAAATAAGTTTTTAGTTTTTGGGTCATTTTGTGCAATTTTTCGACATATAGCAGGCATGAAATGGAGGGGTGTGAGTTTGAAGGCAAAAGAATCTTTATTGAAAATGTTATAGGTAAAAGAGGAAAGTTAAAAAAATTTTCCTCTCAAACCCCAATAAAAGAAATTTACAAATAACTAAAGAGAACTAAAAGTAGAAAAAAAAAAGAAAAAAAGAAAAAAGAGCTCTAACATTTATTTTCCTAATTTTTTTAATACAACAAAATGAAAATAATAATTAAAAACGAAAAAACAAAAGTAAGATAAAAATTTTGGAGTTTCTTTTGTGGAAGCTCTTGGAGATAACATCCAGATAGTTATGCTAGATTTAATCTTCGTTCCATCTTAGCACGTAGCTTTATCCTTCTACTTTTATTTGTATAGCTTGGAGTCAAGTTGTCTCGATTCATATCTACATAATCTAACAATGAGTTTTATTGACGATGAAAATTTCAAGGTGAAAGAAACTTCATTTTTATAATTAGAGGTGGGAAAATGTTACAAAAATGGTTGAAATATATACATATATTGGACAGAAGAAAGGATTAGAAAAGAAGAGAAAGGATTGGAGAGATTTCCACATTCCATAAAATTTTACTAGTTATTTCGTATATTATATTATTTTAATATTATAATTTTTCAATTTTCGTATGTGGTTTGTAGTTTGTAGGTACAAACACACATATAATTTTATTTTTATATTTTTTTTTTCTTTTCTCTATTAGTCGGGGCCCAACACTTTCTCCATCTACTTCATCAAGAAATATTACTGGTTTGTGGCAGGTCCACGAATTAAGATACTGACATAATGCATCATATGAAAATTGTCTCTTCTGGGCTTTTTGTTTCTGAACTTTTATCTTTATGAATCAATCGAAATAGGATAAACCAAAATGGTCAGACTCTGCAATTGGTCTCATGACTCATCATCAAAGGTTGTACCACAGGAATATTTCTAACCCAGGTGAATCTCTCCTCGGTCTCTTACATTCAATAATTTCAGTTATGTGATTGTAATGCCTGTCAGAAAATCATCTAATATAATTGACGCAATTAAAAGACTACTGTCGATGCACAATTCAAGAAAGAAAAGAAAAGAAGACTTTATGAGCTTCTGTCTCTGTACATACAATCATTTGCTTGACACATTAACAGGAAATGAAGGTCCAACAAGAAAGATGGAAGCACACACATCAATCAGCACATGTAAGTTTGTAACAACGTTCTTGTGTCCCTATGGAGACAACCTTGATATCAGAAACCTCTATGGAGATGAGCATGACGGCCAAAACTGCGGCTATCAGAAGCCCCATGTTGTTGTCATAGCCATTTCCGGCATTATGTGGTCGACCTTGGCGGTGACGTGCTTGTGCCGAACCAGCTGCATAAACAGGGATTACGGCTGTACCTCCTCCTGCATGAGGTGTACTGCCACCACCATTTTCTCCACCCCCGGCGGCTGCGCTTCCACGACGAATCCCATCAGAAACGGCGATTGCACTTGTACTGTATCTTCTGTCAATCTGGGTAGCAGCCCCATCTTTGCCATGTTTTTCTATGGAAGTTCTGTGTTGGTAATTAGACTCTGCATACAGAAAACAACCCCTGTAGTTTAAAATTATATTTTTAATATTAATGTAAAAATTCTTTAATTAAATACAAAGTATAAAGAGTAGGAAGAGCTTATTGAACAAGTTTTTGAACTATAATAATAGAAAACACTTCTAAAGAAAACACAAAATCTTTGCAACCGTCCATCCAACTTGTAAGCAATATGTATTAGAAAATAAAGGATAATTGTTTTAAATGAAAAAATTACTAGCAAAATGTTACTATATATGAATGAAAGACAACAAAAACACACATAATGGTGAACTTCTGAGCTTTTGAAGGAAAAATTGTTGGGTGAGCTGTGTGGACATTCTTTTTACTATTGGATCTAGAGGTTGCAAATTATTGAATTCACCTCTAACAATATTAGGTTATGTTAGATTATTATGAGGCAGCCACTGAATAATTTTCTTTTAAGGAGGAAAGGGGAGACTAGACTTTGATTTAGAACTAGATAGGAAGAAATGATTTCATGTTGCTTAGTGTTTGGTTAAATTTTGAAATTGTGTGTCCCAAAAATGAACATATATACAGAGAAGATTTAGTGGTAAAACCATAGAGAATGAATAAAACTGAGTGGTTGAATTTGCTTAAGAGATTGGAAAGGGATAGTGACCTGTTGGGAGGATTTGTTGTTGGAGAGCAGCAGCAGATGAAATGGGCATGGTAGAACAAAACAGCAAGAAAACCAATGTTATCCCTTTTCTTGTTCCCATTGTAAATAGAAACAGCTAGCTTCTGTGTATGTGGTTATAGGAAGATGGTTTGATTTATTTATACAAAAAGGTGGGGAAATGGAAGTTTTTAGGTTCTTTTTTCCTTCTGATCCACTAAAGCCAAACTTATCCCTTTAAGGACACGGACACGGAGCAGAGGGTTTAGAATAAGACATACTTTTAAAAAGAAACACGAACTCGAATCTTTTCTTCTTTTTTCCTTCTGAAACTGTTGCCTCAGGATTAGGACACGGCTTTCACTCTTCTCATTTACTGTTGTTTGATAGTAATAATAATCAAAACTGAATTACCACTACTTAGCTTTCTCTTCCTATCTGTTTAATTTCTTTAAAGCCCTCTCATACTGATTCCTCTCTTGTTGTAGTCTTCTTCGTTCTATACACGGCTTTGAACCTCAGAGCTTTCACACCCATTCTCTCACCTTTCTCTGTTGGTGTTTCTATTTCTTATTGGTACATCAGTAGCAGCGCTATGGCGATTGGTTGGCGAGAATGGAGACCCAGCTGCTAAAAACTTCTCTATTAAACCACTTTGGTCTTCAAAGGGAACTTCTCCTTTTCACCCTTTTAATTCAAAAAAAAAAAACATCAAATTTCATACCATCTCAGTTTCCCCATATTCTTTGCTGAAGATAGATCACTGCCTACTTTTTATGGTTTTTTTTTTTTTTTTTTTTTAAAAAAAAAAATTTTAATGTCAATTCATCTTTTATATCAAATGTCAAATTCACAGAAATGAGAGAATATTGGTAAAAGTTTCAACATAGGGTGGTTCACATAACTTTTAATATCCTAGTTTGAACTACATTTTTAATGATGAGAAAAACATCGGGATTATTTTGATGCATCCAATAAGATTTTGACAAGTTTCAATTTTTAAATAAAAAAAAATTAATTAATTTTTACTTTTTCTGTGTCCAAGAAAAGAGGGTGTACATAATTAAATGCAGCCTTAATAATTACCCTTTAGTAATATGGGATGAAGTGTCTTTAAAAAAAAAATAATAACATTATTGGATGAAGTGGATCTTCAATTTTTTTCATCATGACATTCTTAAGGAAAAAAAAAAAAAAAAGAGTACATTTTAGGTTTACATCTGTCTTTATGTATCACAATTAAGTATTTGTGTATCACAACTAAGTAGTCAATCACAAGTTGACACGTGGTAAACTTTTTCTTTATATATAGTTGAAAGAGATACATGAGAATGGAGAGTGTGCTTAAGTATGACCCATAAATATAACTTTCTTTATTGTTTGAAAATGTAGATTGGAGAAGTTAAGTTTCACATTTCGATATTAATAATATAGGTTCATGTCTCCTGTTAACGTATAAACATGGGAGTTGAAAATAGTTTGTTGTGATTGCATTAGGTGATTTAGGTACAAGATCATACGATCATGCAATATATATATATATCTTCTTAGGTCTTTTCTTAATCAGGTACATAGTTTCTTTTTTCCCTTTCGAAAGCACTAACGAAACAAAATCTACAAACCACCCCACTTGGTTTGTTTACTTATATATGAACCTCATGTAGTATTGTTGCCGATTTCCTATGCCACTGTTACCTTCGCTGCCATTGCCGCTGCCATCTCCACCTCTTACTCCTTTGCCTCGATTTTCACTTTCACCTCAAACTTACATAATTGTAAAGATTGTAACAATTGTATAAGTTTGTGCCTTTAGTTTTTATTATTTGGAGGTCTAATTTTTATTATTGCAAAGTTTGGTTACAATTAGAACTAGCCAAAAATATATTGGATACAGAATTAAAAGCTAAAAACATATTAAACAAAAAAATTTAAAATTTTGATACATGTTAGACACTCTTAAAAGTTCGTTCATGACTAAACTTAAAATTTACCTCTATTTTAGATACTCAATCTAATCAGTTCTACCAACTTGCAAATGGGGAATTCATAAGTTAATTTATCAAGTATTTGTAGCTACGCCGTGAGAATTGAGAAGAAACAAGAGGTATAATTTGTTATGTCATTAAGAGTCTTCTATGTTCGTAGATGTGGCTTGTTAACTTGTTTCGCCCTTTTTTAATTGACATTTCAAACCATGTTTGGATATCATTTTGAAATGTTGAAAATCATTTTCTCATATTCAAAATCAATTTAATCTTTAGTTTCAAGATATAGTTAGAAGTGATTTTGAGATGGCCAAAATTACTTTTTCTCTTGCCAAAATTACTTTTCCTTAAAATGAAGGTATTTGGCATAAGCTAAAATTGATTTTAGAAAAATTTAAAATCATTTCAAATTGATCTTGGAGGAATTAATTGATAGGTGATTTTTGTTAAGTGATTGACCGAGAAGCAATCCCATGATGACTATCTAATTTACTTTTTGTTAAAATATGGGTGGTAGCTATTTGAAATCATTTTTCTAATTTTAAATACTATAACAAAAGATGACAGGCATTGCCTCTTATTAAATTGTTAATAAAACAAACAATTATATATGTTTTGAATTTTCTTTCAATATCTATTATAAACATTCACCTTACTCAAAATATCGACCATGCTTATAATAATTTAATAATAAAATAAATAGAAATAGATATTTAGAATAATTATTTAGTTAAATACCAATTTCTCAAATAGAAGATACAATTTTGAGTAATTGGGTAATTCTAAATTCACTTTTGAAACCAAACATAATAATTCAAAAGCAATTCTAAAGGTGTGAAAATCACTTTTAAGAATTTGATACCAAACATAAATTTGATTGTTTAAAAATCAATTTTACAAAATTAATTGTAACTAAATATTTTTTTAAAAAAAAATCACTACTCCAACTATCACTCCCAAACACACCCTTAAATCATAAAATGCAATTCTTATACCAATAAAATTGATTTTTGGTGATTAAAAACATATTTAAGGATGATTTTTGTCTTGACAACATTGATTTTAACAATTCTTTTAACTATGTCCTTAGTTTTTAGTGGTACACCGTCAAACCTTTTCTCAAAAATCTCTCTATCCTTGAAATATGATTTATAGCAGAGATATGCAGGTAAGTTTGAGTCAAATAATGGGGTGAGGCAGCTAATTGATTTTTAATTTAAATACTTTGGATGATTTTGGTTCCTATATTTTCAAATTTTTCAATTTGGTCTCTATACTTGTATATTTAATTTAATTTAATATTTTATTTTTAAAGTGGCAATTTTGTTCTTAAAATTTTATGTTAAAATTTTGTAAATAGGGATTAAAATAGTTATTTTTTTAAAGACTAAAATATACACTTTGAAAATACAAAAATCGGTTTAAACTAATTTTGAAAGCATGTAAGCTACAATAAACGGCTTTGAAAAATACAGGCAAAGTAGTATTCAATCTTTTAGATAGAGAGAGAGAACTAGCGATATTTGGATGCAGTGGCCAATAAGACAAACTTGGTTATTTAAAATAGAAAAGTAAGTCGAACCTTCAAAAACAGTCGCTTTGGCCGAGTGGTTAAGGCGTGTGTCTGCTAAGTACATGGGGTTTCCCCGCGAGAGTTCGAATCTCTCAGGCGATGATTTTTTTTTTTCTTTTTTAAGTACATTTATCTACATACATATTGCACTATTTAGATTTTATTTAAAAATTGTATTCCGACTTCCATATTTTTTATCAAGCAAACAATACTTTTTAATTAAATTGCAAGTTTAATTATGTTAATTTTATGTTTAATAAATTCCCTGCGAGAGTTCGAATCTCTCAGGCGACGATTTTTTTTTTCTTTTTTAAGTACATTTATCTACATACATATTGCACTAATTAGATTTTATTTAAAAATTGTATTCCGACTTCCATATTTTTTATCAAGCAAACAATACTTTTTAATTAAATTGCAAGTTTAGTTATGTTAATTTTATGTTTAATAAATTCGTCTAAATACTATTTTAGTCTCAATATTTTTTCCTTTTTGTTCATTTTGGTCCTTATACTTTTAAAATGTTCATTTTATTTCTTATACTTTTAATTTTGATTTATATTGGTCCCTATACTTATAAAAGGTTCAGTTTGGTCCTTGTACCTTTAATTTTTGTTCAATTTAGTTCTTAAACTTTAAGAAGGTAACTATTTTGATCCTTTCATTTTTCATTTTTATTTTATCTTTAAGGAATCAAAATCACCACTTCTTAAAAGTTCAAGGACCAAAATGAACATTTTGTAAGTATATTTTGTAGGTACAAAAACCAAAATGAGCCGCAATTGAAAATATAAGGACCAAAATGAACATTGTAAAAATACAAGGACTAAAATGAACCAAGGCAGAAAGTATAGAGACCAAAGTAGTATCTAAACCTAATAAATTCTTAAAATTAATTTTTTTCAGTCCTTGAAATTTGAAACTAAGACCAATTTGAAATAAACTTGAAATATTGGTGACCAAAATTTAGAAAGGTATTTAATATTTTTTTATTGTATTAGGAACAAATTTTACCTTTATTGGTTTTTTTTTTTTTTTAAATATTGAGTATGTTAAAAATTAATTATACACAAAATTAGAAATTTGATGGATTTGTTCGAGCAAGCTTATGCACGTCTCAATTAATTAATTTTAGGCAATAATATGTCTAATTCTACGACATTTAGTTGCCAATGATATTTGTAGGATATTAAATTCTTAGATGATTATTATGATGGAATCTATTTTGTATGTTTTAGTTTTTCATCTAGAACTTGGATTTTAAATTAAAATGCATAATTTCATTAAAATGCAATTTTTCTTTTTTATTTATTATAAATATAGTATTTTCATGTTATGAACTTATTTTATTTTTGTTAAAATTAAAGGTACATGACATAATATATTATTAATTATAATATTATAATGTCATAATATATTATTGATTATAATATTATAAAACAGTAATTGTGTGAGAGTTTGAAGGTTTGAGGATTTGATTCTAACGTTTATTATAGTTTGAGGACTTAATTTTTAAAATTAAGAGTTTAGAAATGCAATTGTTACCAACACCATATCTTAGGAGTAGTTTTTGCAATTTGGTTAAAGTAATAATAGTAATTTTAATTGAACCATATGGTGACAATTGTAATTTGAATTCATTTTTAATTTAAGGTTTTTCTGATCCTTCAGATGAAAGAAGAGAGAAAAAGGGAGTGGAGGCAATTTTGAGGTAACGAAGAGGTTAAAAATCTTGAATTTTAAAAAGCCGAGAAAGCTCATTTTGGGTTTGAAAAATGAGTTTCGCAAAATGAGATATAACGGAAATCACACGGAAAGAAAATGTGAAAGTTGTAATTGGAAATTTGGAGAGTAAATGAATCTTCGTGAGTGTCTCCGCAGAGGAGAAAATTGATTGATAGGCAGCAAGAGGAGAGAAAATGGCAGCTTCTTCGTCTTCCTTTTTCGCCGCAGCTTCTCAGAAGGTCGGACCAGCCGCTCGCCGCCAAATTCTTACTCTGACGGACGCCGCCGCTGCTAGAGTTCGACAACTTCTTCAACAGCGCCAACGTCCATTCCTCCGCCTCGGCGTCAAGGCGCGCGGTTGTAATGGCTTATCCTATACTCTCAACTACGCAGGTTCGTAATAACCTAATCGATTTCAACTTTTTTATTGATTCTACGCGATTTCTTTTTTACTCATTTTATGTCTGAATTTAAGGATGGGACGAAATTTGTCGATTGTCTACTCTTTTTTCTTTGAATTAGATGTTGCTGTTTGGATTTGATTCGAAATAAATAGGTATTTGGTGTATTTGAGCGATATAACCTAATAGTTAAGACGAGATGTTTCGAAACTGGAGTCTTTTAAAAGATGAATTATTTATCTTTGAACTGTTTCCTGCTCCAATTTCCAAAAATTAGGATTTTAAGACCGAGGATCTATTGTGATGATTAAACGCGGAAAACTAGAAGGTTAAATGATTCTGTAATTGTTATAACCGGAATTCGGCCTGGGTATGTTATGTAAGTAGTTCGAAGATGATCTGTTGAGTTGTTGCTAATGTAACCTTAACAACGGCAAATCTGGAAGATAAAACTGAAATGCCTGAATGCTTAAATCGATAGAATAGAGATGATTTTACATGCGGGGACCTATCTATGAGAGGAGAATTGACTTAACTAAACTACTTCAGTCTGTAAATCATTCTGGATCTTACAGAATCAGTTATGAATTAATGGTGTCACTCGACGATTTACTTAACAGACTTATGACATAGGGATTAGTGTGTTATTGATATATCACAATGCCAAACTAAATGCATGGTCCACCCAAATTTATGATGAACATTTGCTTCAATCAAGTACCATTTAATTTGGGGTGTATTTTGGCTAATGTGAGAACATAGCAGGATTGGACATCGATTAAATTGTACTTGAGAACCTTTGTCTCTCTCTCTCCTGATATGGTTAATTAGAATGTTATCGGACCAAAGTGGTGTTTCTATTCAATTAGAAGATAAATAGGTTAGGAAGCCTTCCATGGGTCAACTTGGAGAGACTAGTTATGAACATGTTAGATGGTCAGAAATTTGAGAGTTTATACACTTCGTGGTTTGGGATTTTTTATTGCCTGTGTTTATTTAATATGGCTAGCTTCTCAGTTAACAGTATTTACAATTCAGTTTCTTATGGAGCTGCTCATGATTGGAAAAATTTCTAACTCAGCATTACCTCAGTTTGATGATCACATTATCATTAACAATTTCTTTGTGCAAGAAATAGGATTCAACCTTCATCTCTCTTTTGGCATAAATTGACTATAGTTATGATCTCTATATTCCGGAATACTTCAAGATTGCAGTATTTCATTTAACGTGTCCTTTTTCAAATATTTCAGTTGAGAAAGGGAAGTTTGATGAGCTGGTTGAGGATCAAAATGTGAAGATACTGATTGATCCTAAAGCTCTGATGCACGTAATAGGAACAAAGATGGACTTTGTCGATGACAAATTGAGGTATTTGAGAAATCTCTTTCCTACAATATTATGTTTTCAGCTCTATTTCCATCCATATGTCGATGAAACATCCTGCTTGTTGGTTACAAAATCAGGCCGACATATAAAAGCTTGTGTATATTAAAATGTCAACAGTAAGCGTCTGCATCTTATATAAAAAGTTGTAAACCTATTGTTTCACACTTAACATATTTTAAGAGGTTTTAATAGGCCGTAAACCATCCCCATCCTGTATTTGCTTGTAAATCAATTTTCTACAATGATGGAGGTATTTGCAACATGCAAGGACCACATAATTCATTTGCATGTATATGATAGGGAGCATCTCTGCTTGAGAATGGTTCAGATCATCTTTAGCATCCATTAGCTGGTGAATATAATTATTACAACTTAAGAGAGAACTGTTATGTTTATTAGAGTCACTCAATTTAAGCAAATTTTATCTCAAAATTTTAGTAGATAATGTACTAATTACCTTTGTGATCCTCCACCCTGCAATTATTGAACAAAAAAATAAGTTCATTTGATTCAGTTTATCTTGAGTCTCGAGACTTTTGAGTACTCGAGACTCTTGATGCTCAAAGAAATTCAAATTCAACTTTTTGTGAGCCCCCCGTACTGCCATATTCAGCGGCCAATGAAGCTTTTTTTTTTTTTTTTGCTCTCTCTCTTCTTGGTAGATCTGAGTTTATCTTTATCAATCCAAACTCCAAAGGTCAATGTGGCTGTGGGGAGTCCTTTATGACAACAGGCAGTGCAGAAGCCAACAAAAAATGAGACAGTTGGAGTAATGAGCATTGTTTTAAAAACTCAAAACTCAGTTGCTGATTTGTTGTGTGTTTTGCTGGAATTGCAAGGACAATAACCAAGAGAGTTCTCTGACAAGAACTTAAAAACAGTTGTAAGAATATTTCTATATTGGCTAATTATATTCTTAGAAAAACCAGTTAACCGTTGTATACTTTTTTTTGGTATGTATATTAGTAGATTAAACTGGCTAAATGAGCACTGGCTAAATGAGCTATGAGGTAATAAAATTCTCCCACGACTTTCTTTTATTATAGGACTATCCTGCATGCCTAATAACTGGTTGAGTGATAAGAATGGTTTGTACCCGCCAAAATGAGCATAGCTCAACAGAAACCAAGACGAACTCATTTTTTTGAAGTTGAGGTTCAATTCTTCATTCTACCACTTGTTGCCCTAAAACAATAAGAATGGTTAGTGCCAATTATAAGAATGTTCAACATTTCATCTAGCAAAATGTCTTCCTATTTCATATCAATTTAAGGTTTAATAATTTTAGTGAAAAACTCTTCCACTCAAAATGAGAAAAATTTAATCCTTTTTTTAACCAACCATGTTTAGGATTGGAGAGATTTAAACTTTTGATCTCTTATGTCGAGGGTATATATCTTAATCAGTTGAGTTGTTTTAGGTTGGTGGAAAATTTTAGACTTCTACCTAATCTTTTACGTGACCAAAGGAGCAATTGGAATGGTATTTGTATGTGTGTGGGGTTAGGCTCTTGAGGTGTAAAAACTGTTTGGCTCCGGGTTTTTAATTTTTTAGAATTAAGCTTATAAACAATATTTTCACTCATCGGTTATGTTTTATTGTTTGTTTTCTTAAGGATGGCTTTATTTAAATTTGAAAACTAAAAATATTTGTTTTATTTTGAGAATTTAATTAGAAATTCAAATGCCTATTTAGATGTTTGAAAAATAATTTCCTAACTACTTCCATTTGAAAAATAATTTTTAATCTTCTATCTTGTTTGGAAGAAGGAAAGAATGGTGCGCATATATTATACACGGACTTACAGGCATATTATTTAGATATAAGTATTAAAATGACTAATATAAGGCCTTTTATTTTGTTTAATTAATTGAAAATTAAAATATAGCAAGTTGAATCAATTAAACTAGTTTAATTGGATATTTTGGGTGATGAAAAAATTTAGACATTTTTTTAAGTTGAAGATATGTTTGATATTTTTAAAGTTTAGTAATAAATTAAAAATTTATAGAAATAGATTAAAGACAAATTTGTAATTTAACTTAAAATTTTGTATTTAGAGCAAACTAGAATAATTAAATATTTAAAATTAAAAAACTTTTATAATTACGTTATTTTGAAGTCAACACGAGCATAACAAGTAAGACATACACATGCACTCTGCCTTGAACAAAACACTAAACTTATAATTTAATTTAAAATTTTGTATTTAGAGCAAAAATTAAATTAGAATAATCAATATTTTAAAATAATTGGAGCAAAATAAAATTAGAATAATTAATATTTTGAAATAAAAAGAACTTTTATAATTACATTATTTTGAAGTCAATACGAGCACTACTGCCTTAACAAAAGATTTAGATCCTACTTTTAAAAAAATATATTATAAAAAGATTTATAATTTAGCAAGTTAAATTATAAATATAGTCCTCAATTTTGTAGTTTATATCTATTTAATTTTAAAACTTTTAAAATTATAAATTTAATCTTTAGACTTTATATTTTTTTTAGAAAAAAAATTATGAATATACTATAGTTTTATCAAAATAGTTATCAATGTATTTTTAAAATTTTAAAATTCATCGAGACCTATTATAAATAGTTTAGCTTTGACGGGAAGGTTTTTGTATGAATGACCTCCCCATAAGTGCCTTTGTGTTTTTTGACTTGCCTCTCACAATCCTGTGAAATATAACTTTTTGCTTATGTCATACTCGCTACCATGTTTTATATCGTATCGTGTTAAGGATGAGCAAATCAATATATTTTTTATGCGATGGTTATCGAGATGTCTACGTGTAGCTCTAATACAATAATCATCTCTATCGTGATATATTTTTTTATTTTTTATTATTTATTATTTATTTATTTATTTTTATATATATTTTTTGTTACAATAGATATAACCATAGGATATAACATAAGCAAAAGTTAGATTTCATGGGGGTGGGTCAAAAAAAAGAAGGCAGGGGAAGGTCTTTCCATACAATAAACTCTTTGGCGGTTGTCTCTGCGATGCCTCGAGGAGGGAAAGGAAGAGACAGAGAGAGAGAGAGAGAGAGAGAGAGAGAGAGAGAGAACGGCTGCCATGGCTAACCGTAAGAAGCTTGAAGCTTATGTAAGAAAGTAGCTATGGAGAGGGGCGTTCAGAGATGGGCTGTTGACATTTCTGAGTGGAACCCTTCTCTCCATGACTTCTCCTCTGCCCTAACTCTACTCCCTCGCCATGAACATTCCTCCATCCTTAGGTTATCTTCTGCAACTCAAATCTTCCTGTTTTATGTTCGCCTCTTTTTCTTTTATGTTTGTGTTTGCTTCTTCAGAAAATTCATAGTAATCGAAATTTGACTTCTGGAAACGCGAATTTTGACTGAGGAGACATGAGCGTTTTCGATATGATCACTTGGTTATTTCATTTCTGTTTGTTTTTCCAGAATCTTGATATAGAAATTGTTATTGATTGTAAGTTTGTTGCTCTTTCTGTGATCAGTGTGGAATTCTTGCGTAGTGTGTTACGTAAGATTTGGCATAATTCGTGGTGAATATAAATATTTCGTAGAAGTTATGTAGGTATAATCTCGTTTTGTTCAAGAACTCTCAAAATATATATATTCTAGTACCATTTTAGTTCCTAAGCTTTCTTAATGTGTATTTTTGTCTGGACCTTTAAAAAACGATTATATTGGTACTTGCTACACTATGTTGTCAAATGTCAACTAATATTCATTTCTTCACTACTTGCGCCTCCACCTATGTGAATTAGATTATGCTCATGTTAGGTAAAGATCAAAATGGTCTAACCAAATTATACATTTTGAAAGTTCAAGACAGAATTTGAACTTTCTTTCTAATATTTTTGGGTGCTCGGAGCAGCTTGTTCACAACACACCTCACCTATTTTCACACCTTACCCTACTATGATAAATTCCCTAAGAATTTTCAGGATATTAAATTTTAGGATATTAAATTTTAGGTAGGTGGTCACTAGTCGCCATGGTTTGAATACATTCCTTTTAAAGTTCTTTACTATGTTCTTTGGCTTTTATTGACCATTGGCCGATAGGCCAACTATGTTAGCTGATGGGATTTAGACCTATTTGCATTTTTTTGTTCTTTTTTAGCATTTGAGTAAGACCTTCTTCTCATTAGCAATGATCTTCCGAATATATTTTCGATAAACAATCAAGGTTTAGTTTGTAAGTAGTATAATTGTTCATTATCATGTTTCTTTGTGGGCTTCAATTTCGAAGGCTTTTTATAATTCTAACTATTCTGTAGGTGTTATTTTGCATAGCTGGAGTCCTTTTGTGGGCTAGTTTTTGTGTATGCCCTTGTATTCTTTCATTTTTTTTTCTCAATGAAAGTGGTTATTATCATTAAAAGAAAAATAGTAGTATAATTTTTAAATAATAGCGGTGGATGACCTCAATGTATTTCCTTGTTCATAGATTTTTTAAGATGGAAGACAGGAAGCGTGCACTTGTGAGTCGTTTGCTTCAGTATGCTCTTGTGCAGAACATATTGAAAATCCCATTTGATGAAATAATTATAAAGCGGACATTAGAAGGCAAGCCATATCTGGTATGGTTGTAATATAAAAATAACAAGTTTTACACTTATTTTCTTTATTCTTTATTCGGATGAGTATGATTTATGTGTTCCAAAACTAAAATAGTTTAGATTTTTGCTGTCTATTGTTATGTATTCTCTGGTGTAAGGAGAAGCAAGGAAAAGAGAGGGAAAAAGAGAGAGAGACCCTTCTGAAGAAAAAGGATCCTTCCTACTTTTGTATTTGAACTTTAAGACGTCATTTGATAACCATTTGGGTTTTGGTTTTTGGTTTTTGAAACTTAAACTTGTTCTCGAAAACCTAAACTAAGAACTAAATGGTTGTCTACCATGACCTAAATAAGTTGGTTAATTGCTAGTCATGTATACATGTTTGGATACTTATCAAGTTTTGATATTTGATAGCTCCTTGAGTGTATGTTTGTTAGTTTATGTGGTTATTGAAAGGTTTAATTCTATTCCGGTGGCCTGCAATTACTTTTTCTTTCTATGTTTACTTTATTCCTCTCACTTACCCAACAATGATAGACATCATCATGTATCTTTTCAAGTCATTTTTCATGGATGTTTGCTTGTTTACAACATTAAAGTCATGTTAACTAATAATAGCCAAATTTTATACTTTTTTTCAGGAATGTGATAAACTTGCCTCAGAATTTCCCAATTTTAATTTCAATGTATCACATCATGGTGATTATGTGGTTATAGCATCAGAACCTCTGTATCTTGTGGGGTTGGACGTTGTCTCTTACACCACTCCCCAAAATGGGGATACCATTGAATTTGTTAAAAACTTCTCTTCTTACTTTTCAAGTTTAGAATGGAAAAATATCATGAATGCTAGCTCTAGCTCCAGTGTTTTGGTTGAGTTCTACAGGTTTGATTGAACTCCCACTTTGCTGTTTAGCTCTCAGATAAATGCATTTTGATTTAGTTTTCTTCATTTAGGCCCTAGACTTTCCTTGCATTTTGTTATGGATTCAATAATCAATCCCCCTCCCTCCCCCCCCCCCCCCCCCCCCCCCC
>QLSR01001487.1:997682-1039055 GCA_031780015.1 Citrullus colocynthis
CCCCCCCCCCCCCCCCCCCACAAAATAAATAAATAAATAAATAGATCGAGTTCCTAACCCTTTCTGTTGTGAAGCAGATACTGGTCTCTCAAAGAAGCATATGTGAAAGCGATTGGTTGTGGAATGGCATCCTGGGTGGAGCAGGTTGAGTTTTGTCATATTGGGTGGAATGACATACTGGTTAAAGTTGGTGGGGAAATTCTGAAAGAATGGAGATTTTGGATCTCAGAGTTGGGAAATGGACATTGTGTAAGTTACATTACAGCCTTTTTAGCCAATCTTTTGAATTTAAGTTTCAATTATTTTTAAAAGAGTTTAGTTTAGATTTCCTTTCGACATACTCTTCAAATTTCGTCTTGTGACGGGAAAAGTAAGTAAATAATCAAGTGAGAACGGAACTCCAGAACTTCCCAAGTTCTCTATTTTCTTAATGTATGAGGCTGTTAATACTAGAGATTTTCATAGGAAGAGGCAAACTTTTACCTTCTAACTTTTTATACAAAATCTTCCAATTCTGAAAATTTGGAGGGAGCAAATTAGAGAGAGAAGTTATAACTAGTTGGAGCTTCTTTATATAATTTTTATACCTAAGATGAACCGAGAGGGAGCCAATCCGTCTCCCTTCGCTCTGGTCGTGCACATTATCTGGACTAACCATGTGTAAATCTGTTGAAATTAGCTAAAAGCTATAAACTTGATAGCCGTTTGCTCACTGTTGAGTTTTAATAGAGTTACTGAAAACTGATGATCTTTACTCCTGTTTATGTTTTCTAATGATCTCAGGTGGCAGTTGCCAAGGGGCACCCAAGATTTGCTACCGAGAGTTACCAGAGGACTCTAACTAGGCCGGAGTTCAACCCTAATGAGTATCGTGCTGGTCTTCTTCTTCCCGATGTAAGCTTTGTGTCAAAGACTGTAGAACAACTAATTTCCATATCCATGGAGTGAGGCTTTGATCCCTGAAGACAGGTTGCAAAAGATAATTCAGCACTTACTTTTCTTGGGGTTGGGCATGCGGATGAGGAATAAATAGTAAAAATGCAACTTCCCGTATATATGAGAAATTATTTTAAATGACAAAATTGTTGAAAATACTTATAAATAATAGCAAAATATCACAATTTATCTGCAATGTACTTCGATAAATCGTAATAGATAACTACTATCTGTGTTTATCATGACACAGATAGAGAGTAAAATTTTTCTATACTTAAAAATATTTTTGTTCATTTTTCTATATTTTAAAATAACTCTATATATATATATGCACAAAGACGGTTGAAATTGAAATTTTAGCATATTTATGTAAATGTTAAAAATACCAACTAGAGTTATTACCATGAAACAATCAAAATGTACCTCGTTAGCTAATATTATAAGTAATGTAGTCAATCTAAGTTAATTATTTACATTGTACGAAAAGAAAAGTATTTACATTTATTTTATTTTAAAAAAAGACATATTAATGATTTTTAAAATTTTTTTAATTGATGTTACCCATGAAAATTTTCATAATAACTCTTAAGTAGAGTTTGAAGTTAAGATAAGGTCAATAATGTGGAATATTTTATAAAAGTAAACAATAGTAACTTTTTGTTAAAATATTGTATTTTGAATTTGTTCATAAATTTTCAAATGTCTAGATTTAGTTTATGTACTCTCAAATAATTTTTAAAATAATCCATTGTCTTAAATTATTGTTGATCTTTTGAAAAACAAAGTAGTCAATATTATTATTTTCTTTATAAATTTTGTCAATATACTCACGCAATGTTAGTATAATACATGGACTAAAATAGATTGAAATTCAAAATATATTGACAAAATTTAGGAAGTTTTGACAGCCAAAATCCTGGCCCGATGAAAATTCCAGCTGTTGTTTTTGGATATGGGGATCAAAGTAGAGCTCTTGGAGAAGGCTTTTGGGTTGAGTCCCGATGAGCTCGCGAAGCTGAAAAAGAGGAATGCTCCCCAGTGACAAAGCTAGAGCTCTAAGGTGGTTTTATTACATCTTAAAAATTACATAAGTATAATACAAATTAATCGTCAATGGGGCATTTCGATAATGAACTGTCGAGTCGAAGAAGCTCGGAGATGTCTTCTCCATGTCAATGACACTATTTATATCCTAAAGTTTGGAACTATGTTCTTTATGGCAACAATACCACTTTTATTTATCTTGTTCTACAAGCTTTTGTGCATTTTTCTTGAAATACAGATAGCACCATATAGATATATATATATATGAAAAAACTCAAGACAATAACATGTTTTCCTTTTGTTTTGATAGTCAACTTGTATCTGAGCATGAATCTTTAGCTTGTTCTTAAGGAGATGAATTTAGAATTTTTTGGGTATTTAAGTAGTCAATGATTCGTATTTTTCAATCATATTCAACTCCTTTTGGACATCTAACAGTGAATTTCAGTTAATATCAAACTTCTTTATGACTCTTTCAAGATCTCCCATCCAGAGTTGGAAGTTTATACAAATGCCATTTCATAGTTAGATGATAACATATATCCGTCGCCTCGGGACACGGTTTTGCAATACAACACTGAACACACTAACCAGTAGCTAACAATATAATTGTAGAAACTTGAGAAGTGAGATCAAGAGATAAACAAACCCCTGCTGGCAGAAGAGTGATTCTGATCACTTCATATTGAGCTATTCCAGCAATATTTGAACTTAGAGTAAGGCACTTAACATCTCATTCCAAATGTCAGGCACACCAGGAAAGCACCAATGGCTACAATAAGAGGATAAACCTTCCTGGTGCTGCTTCCCTTCTTGACTCAAATTGTTCCGGTACATGGAGCGGTGGCCATCTTTTCGAAGTGCCGACATTGCTGTGATGTCTTGGAGGTATACTGGAAATCTCATCCTTCTCAATACTCCCTGAAGCAGGAGCAACTGCCCCGGAACAAGTATCAACTGTTGTCCAATACTTGGCATTCTCTTCAATCCTATCCAAATGCAATACTCTCTTGTTTTCAGCTCCTTTGTTCAGCTCAACCAGAAGTGGTGCCCATGGAAACTCAATTGAAGTCTCAAGATCCTGTTCAAGAGAATCAAAATGCTTGAATTTATAATACCCAAAACAGAGATTGCATAATTTCAAGAGCATGGAAAGAGAAGCTTCCAATTCATTCATATAACTAACTCACCAAAGCATGGAAAGCCATGGAAGGACCATTATAAGTCACTATTTTTCTACTCATCGGTACAACTCCTTGCACTAAGCAAACAAGAGATTCCCATTGATTTCTCATTATAGAATCTCCCACTAACATTATCCTTTTCCTTCTCATTTTCCCGAGAAAATTTAAAGCATTAAACCTGTAAATCAGAGTGGAGATGGGAACAAAACCTTAAAAATCATATTATAAACCTCAAAACTTCTCGGTTACACTACCTCACTTTAGTACTATTCCCATGACTAGAAAGCAATTGCCATTCAAAATCATTATAAAATTACTTTAGAAAAGAAACACAAAAGAAACTTAGTGCTCTGTAACGTCTTCTTTTTCCCTGAAGCACTTCAAAAACACTCTCTGTGAGTGTGTAAAACCATAGTAATTCATTGTTAAGTGCTTTCTACGAATTTTCCAAACACAAATTTCTGAAATGTTTAACTGTTTTCAAATAACTCACTAGTTCAGACTCGATTGAAGTGTTTTAGATCAACATTTGATTTTGTGATAGGTTGTTGGTTGTAATTTTGGTTAATTCAGAGTGATTAGCTAAGGTCGTAGTGGATTTTGGAGAAAATATTCTTATTGAAAATTCTCTTGGTCTTGATTAAGGTTCTCAAACTAAGTCCTAACACCTCAACATTGTGTTTATTGTTTAAGCTTTGTAAGAGTTTATATTTGTCCAACAAAGTGGATTGTCGGATTGAGAATTATACGATTGTTGATAGAGGTAAGTGGTTTTCGTACCCCTTCCCTAAAGTAGAGTTCGATAAAGATATGTTTTGACTATTGTGTTTTGATAAATGATTGTAGGTGTGTTTTGGATGTTTGAAAATATGCTTTCTACCATTTGATGCCGATTGAAATTGTTTTGGTTGTTTTAAATGTCTTCTTATTAGAAGATATGTTCTATGTGATTGAAGGTATTTTGTGTATTTTTAGTTGATTTTGTTAAATTAAAGTATTTGAATGGTTTGATGGTTTGACTACTAAAATTGCTATTTGAAACTTCATGTTTGTTTCAAATATTTTCTAAATAATGTGACTGGGGCTATTCAAATATGCCCGTTTTTTGTGTTTTGGGGATTGTATAGTATTTTGTTGTAGCCAATCTAGAATTGGTGGATTCTATTTTGGGACTTATTTGAGAGAAGACACATTTTGTAATTTGACATTCTTCGTAATGAAGATTCATGTTTTTGTTGCACTCACTACTGGTCGATTTTATTGACATCTCTGCTGGTGTTACCGATGGATAATCATTTATGTTTGACTACTTCAATTATATATCTTTCAAGTTTTGTATTTGAAAGTTTTGAATGACTGAAAGTAGTTTGCTTTGAAAAGTATTGTTTGATTGAAAGTTAGTTTGATTTGAATGTACTGACTGATTCAAAGTATTGACTGACTGAAAGTTTTGTATTTAAAAGTATGGTAAGATTTTGCGTTTTAGACAAGTATGAAAATTTTGTTTGTGAAAGGACCTAAAAGTTTATTTGAACGTTTTGATTTTGTTGAACATTGTCTGAAAGTTTCAGCTTAAAATGTTTAGTTTTAGAAGATTGTTTCCTTGAAAGTTTTTGATTTTGAAAATATCGTTTTGTAGCAAAGTTTTGACTGAAAGTTTTGATATGATTCGTTGTATGATTTTCAAAAGTTTTTGAAAGAAAATGAATTTCAAAGTTTGACGTGGGAATTGCTTATTGAGTATTTTTATACATGTCTTTGTTTTTTTTAAATGCTTTCAGATGAAGGATCAGGTGATGGTTATAAAGAAAGTGAAATTTGGTGTTCTAGCATAAGAAATCAAAGGATGTTTCTCCTAGGATTTGATAGATTGAATTAGATATTGTTTGTAATAAGTTGCTTCCGTTAATTTGTGTTAGTTGTAAAAGTTTACAATGGTTATGTTTCTGCATTTTTGTTATAATAGCTATACTGGAAAATACGTACTATTACTTGAAAATTTAAACATTTCAAAATTAAGATATTAAAAAAGATAGATGGCTCTCATTATGTTTTTTAAAATAAATTTGAGGATTTAAAGAGGTGTTAAATAATTTTTTTTTAGTAAAAAGTAGTTGTTAAATATTATCGATATCTTCATGGCTCTTATAAATATGAATGTAAGGCTTATAAATATGAAGGTTGAATATGATGTTATTGGCTTATTTTAGAAACAAAACAACTTAATTTTGTTAAAAAAAAAACTTAATTATTAAATTAAATACTTTTTGTTAAAATTCTGATTTATATAAACATCAATCCAACGGTTCGGCTGATTTTTTTGCAGATTGGTTCAATATTCCAGCATCTAAAACCGGAAACCGGTTCATTTCCCGGTTCGGTCTTTTACATTATATCTCCTCTCTACCCTTTCTTTCTTTCTTTTTTTTTTTTTATTTATTTATTTTTATTTTTTCTTTGTGTTCCCGCTCGGTGAAGTCTATTGCGTAGCTCCTTGCTCTTACTCCCCTTCGTGTTCCTCTCGGCTCCATATTCTTCATCGTCAACCTTTGATTCAGCCGAAGAAGGCTCTGTACATCCTAGGGTTTCAAGCGGAAGGTGAGTTTGCTTTTATGTCTTCTGTTAAGCTCTGATGCCTTTGGCATTTATCGACCACTTTCTCATGCAAGAATATTTGAGTTTGAGAATTATTTGCTTAAATTTTGATGGGCTTATAGTGTTTTTTGTACTTCGTTTTGGCGGAGATGAGTTTACTTCTTCGTTGAAGGCGGAGAGAAGTTTGTTTAGTGTTGTCGTTTTTGGTTGTGTTAAATGTGTGCATGGGCTACAACTCGATCAGAAAACTCATCGAGTTCATCGCATTAGGGTTTTCTTTTGTTTAAGAGGGAACGGACATTTTCGGTCTTGTTTTTGTGCATTATATCGGTAGTCGAGATTGTACTAGCAACTTACAGTTGTCTAATCGTTTTGATAGGTTGTAGACATTGAAATCTCAGTGGTTCAATCAAGATGGCGGCCTTCAATCTCGTTGCGAATATGTATGACCTGGCTTTGAAGCCTCGCTTGCTACACAAACTTCTTAGGGAGCACGTTCCTGACGATAAGCGTGGGTTTAATGATCATCCGGAACTTTCAAAGGTGGTTTCTGTGATCAAAATCCACAATCTCCTCTCTGAATCCTCGTCTCTCATGGACCAAACGCTGATTGATAGCTGGAAATCCGCCGTTGATTCCTGGGTCAACCGCTTGTTTATTCTTCTCTCCAATGATATGGTATAAGTATGCATCAACTTCCATTTAAATCAAAAGTTTTATTAATATATAGCTTTTGGTTTATACTCCTTTTGTGGGTTTGACTATTTGTTGTCTGCCGGCCTTATGTGTAGCTTGATCTGATGGGAGGCTTCTCACGTGTTAAGTTTCATGACTAATAATCCCAATGCTGCTTATTGAGAGAAAATTTATAGTTACTTTTAATCTAAAGTCTAACTACACAAGTATTGATCATGAAGTACCACGTCCAAAATATGCACACCATTAAAGCACAAGCAGGAACTTTAGCTTTTAATTGAAGAACAGTACTGTGTAGACTTTAGCTTTTACAAAACAACGGCTATCTAGGCAATATCTTACCTAGTTGGAAACCCTTTCTTTAGTAGGGGCTTTTTGTGTCCTTATTTTTTATTTTCCCTTGTATAGCTTCATTTTTTCTCGATGAAAATAGTTGTTTCTATAAAGAAAATATGGAAGAACAATATTCTGCTGTACACACGACAACTTTTAGGACGACGTGAACACAGTTATCTCAGAAACTGAACATTTGAACCTTGCTTGCATATTGAGCTTTTCATTGGCATGGAGGAAGATCGGAAATAATATTGTCTATCTTTATTTTTTATTTTTTAAGAAATTGCTCAACTTCCTTTTATGGGTTACTAATTATAGCATCCAATCTTTCTAAAGCCTAATAAATGTTGGGCGGGAATCATTTTACTCGGAGTGACTTGTCAACAATGCAACTCTAGTCGTTTCTTGGCATCATATACAGAATGGCTTCACAGGCTTTTACCTCACATGCAGGTAACTGTTAGTTTTTTATTGGATTGATTCCGTAGTATTTAGCTACATGTATTAAGTGGCAAAGATGTTAAATGATAATGTGTATGAAGAAGAATGAGTGTTGAATGATAAATTCGTGCTTCTAACAGAACTAAGATACCAGTGGCAGTGACTGTTAGTGAGCCACATCACTGCAATAATTCAACTATGTGTTTGAGTATGTGATGTACCTGGATCATTTTTGATAGTCGACCTGTTTGAATACAGTAATATGGTTGTTCTGGAATCTGAATATGATTGGTTATAAGATATTCATAAAAATAATTCTCGATATGATTCGTTACAACCTAAGTGATTATTGCTCCTCAGAAAGAATGCAAAATAACATATTGGAGGCCTGTGCTTAATTAGTATAAGATAGCCTTTGGCAACACACTAATGATTATGGAGTTACGGATGGAACTGAGGCAAAGCTATTTTTGAGCATTGCAATCTGATAGTTGGTCAAGGTGGTTGATGAAAGAGTAGTGAACCAAGGGATAAGCTAATAATTTTCATGCAGTTCATTTTATCAAGTGTTATGCAGAGTGCATTTTTTTTTTTCAAAAACAAAAGAATTGAGCATAAATAGTGCGATGTAGTTCCAGAACAATGTCAAATTCCTTCTTTTGCTGTTCCTTTTATTTATACTGTTTCGTCTTTAAATTTACAACTCATAATCATCAATGCTTTTTTGTACTTGAATGCTACTAAAAATTTTATACTACTTTTTTGTTTTTTGTGCTTTCTATTGTTCAATAGACAGATTCTCCGTTTCTGAAGGTGGCCTCTTGTGCTTCGATCTCAGATTTATTCTTGAGGTATATCTTCATTTGACCCTGTCAGAAATCTATCATACAAAGTCGTCACTTCAAACACACATACACATTTTTTTTATTGGCAACGGTAACACTTTCATTGGTAAGATGAAATTACAAAAGGATGACCAATTTTACAAAAAGCTCTTCGATTGAGCGATAAGAGAAACTAAATCATAATTATAAGAAGGGGTAACCAATTCACCCTGAGTTGAAGGGGTAACCAATTCACCCTGAGTGAGGGCCGTATGTGTCTCAAACACAAATTGATTAGTTAACTATACTCTTTCCAAAAGCGTAATATCTAAGTTAAGCCTTTTGTGTATTCAATTGAACATCCTCTTAGGATTTGTATATGGTCGCGTCTATATTGACTTTGAGATCGGAAGATTCAACTTTTGAATGCTGACTTAAGAATAATAGACAAGATAATCACATTCTGGAAGTCATTACTTTTAATAAAATATATCCTTTCCAAAAGCAAAATATCTATGTTATGCCTTTTGCATATGGAAGTCGCTATTGGAAAGAATTACTAAACAACCTCTTAGGATTTGTTTATTGTCATTTCTACATTGACTTTGTGGTTTGTGGATTCAAGTATTCAACTATTGAATGCTGAGTTAAGAATTATAGCCAACTGGTTGAATCGCATCCGGCCAATTTATTACTATCAAGTCATTTTTTTGCCAACCTAAGCATAGAACTATTGGTTAAGGCATATATCCCACCATGTTGTTGAACTTAAAAATAAAAGTTGTCTATTTATTTTTTTATTTTTTATAAAATAATCACTTTCATTATGAAAATGAAAAAAGAAAAAATATCTATAACTTTTAAGTAGTATGCTTGACCATAATATGGCTGGTTTCATGACTTTTAAGATCTATATATGTTACAAATTAGATTGGGTAGAGTTCAAAGTGTAAAGAAAGATGGGACTTCTTGTGCTGGGAAGGTCATTCAACCAGTTATAAAGTTGTTGCATGATGATAATACTGAAGCTGTTTTGGTAAGTAGCACAGGTGAACACACATTTTTCATGGACTATTTTCATGCATTCATGAGCTAAATAATTTTATAACAATAATATCTTAATTATCTATGCCAACTGAGATCCTCTTTTGTAAATTCCTTGGGCTTTTGTGAAACTCCTCATCTCTCCTTTTGTACTCTTTGCTTGGCAATGGTAGTTGCAACTTTTGTTTTCAAATATAAAATTATCTGCATGTTGGTCGATGCAGGACACTGCAGTTAATCTATTATGCAATCTGATAGCTTTCTTCCCCTTTACAATCCAACGTCATTATGACTCTGTAAGTGCTTTATTGAATAATGTGATATTGATTCTGTTATAAATTATGTTTGTGGAATTCAGTGGTAGTGTAATCTAAGTTGCAGATTTTTTTTTTTTTTTTAAATAATAATAATAACAATTTTTATTTTTAATTTAATTTAATTTTTATTTTTTCCTCACAAAAAAATTGCAATAAAAAACTGGAGAGAGAGAGTATTACCAATAGGAGCTAAAAAAATTGAATTTTCTCCCACAACTGCACCCAACATCTCGGCACATATGGCTTCTTGTTGACAGCATGTTATTTATCTATAGATTACTATCTTTGTAATTGCAAAAGAGACAAAGGGTAAATCCCATGCAAAAAGAATTTAACGTTGAAATTATGTTTATTCCTGATGAATTGAATATTGAAATCTTTTGTAGGCCGAAGCTGCAATTGTTTCAAAAATATTTTCAGGAAAGTGTAGTTCTAACATGCTGAAGGTACCATGCCTCTTCTGTATTTTTAATAAAAAAATATCACTATCAACATCAAACTTCCCCCATAATTTTCTCCCGATTTTAGAAGCTGGCCCATTGCCTGGCATCACTTCCGAAATCGAAAGGAGACGAAGATAGCTGGTCTTTACTAGTGCAGAAGATTTTGTTATCCATCGATAGTCACTTGAATGATGCCTTCCAAGGGATTGGTGAAGGTATACTGAACTGTAAAACAAATAAAGCTATCTCAATTTATGAAGATGATGAGAATGATGCATTCGAATGTTTCTGTAGATTCAAAAGGCAATGAATTTGTAAGGTTACTGATTCCACCAGGAAAAGATCCTCCACCACCTTTAGGTTGTAATTCAATGTCTGAAGGTTCCTTAGACAAAATAACAAAGAGCTCAGAGCGAACGTTAACATCAATTATTTCAACCTTGATGGTTTGCTGTTCCACAATGATAACAAGTTCATACAACCATCAGGTAGCATCATGTCATCCTTTTTTTATATTTTATATTTTTTATATATTTTATTGTTGTGCTCCTCTTTAAAGAGGAATAGTTCGTCTAAATATGAATCTATGTTTATCTACCATGAGACCGCACATTATTAATTAATATAATGAAATAAAGTAGAAAAGTGATGTTATATTGATGTTTTATATGTACTTTATCAGGTTGCAGTTCCCATTCGCCCTTTATTAGCTCTTGTTGAGAGAGTGCTGACAGCGGACGGTTCTTTGCCACCCACTTCAGTGCCATTTATGACATCTCTGCAGCAAGAGTCACTGTGTTTAGAACTTCCGGCACTGCATTCAGACAGTTTGGATCTCCTTATTGCCATAGTTAAGAGCCTTCGCAGGCAAGGCATCTACTATTCAACTACACGCCCTATATACCATAAAACCTTAATGCAGACCCAGGCTCTTTCAGTAATTGATATCCATCCATAAATATATGTTTTCTTCTTCCACCTCTACAAGATGCGAACCATTGGGGGCTTATTTCGGCCAAGGAGTTGGAGTAGGAGACTTGAACCAATGTGGAGTTGTAAACTCTACTTCTTATTTGCCCAAGGAGTTTGTGGGCCCACAACTAAAAAACATCAATTTTATGCTTTATTAACTTACACCAGAAGTCCCAAGAGTCCACAACTTCTCAAATTTTACAGCTCCTTGGAGTTTACAACTTCACTGGCCCCAAACACCCCCTGAGTGTTTATTTCATAACCGACCATCTTTCAATGTTTACATGAATATGAAAACGATCCAATAGTAATACGGAGTCTACACTTAGTTTACTTATACTAGGAGGAAAATGTGTGAAGCCTAGCCATTGTCAATACAAATATGGATGCTATATTTTTGTTTATATATTGATTATTAAATTCCTTTGCAGTCAATTGTTCCCACATGCTGCATCAATTGTACGACTTATTGTGAAGTACTTCAAGAAGTGTGTCTCTGCAGAACTGAGAGTAAAAGTCTACGCAGTTGCTAAGTCATTGATGATGTCTTTGGGCGTTGGTAAGATTTATTCTGTGTTTCATTTGGCATGGATATTATTATAATTATTGTTTTAATGTCTATATGGAAATATTGTTTTGGGATCTATACTTATTCAACGCTGCATTTGAGTCAGGAATGGCTGCATCTCTTGCACGAGATGTGATTGACAATGCACTAGTCGATTTGAACCCTGTTGATAATGAGAGTTCTGATCCATCTAGTGTGAATCCAGAGGACACACAAACAGAATTGCTGCAACACCATAAGAAGAGAAAACGTCCTTCAGTTCCCACCTCCATGAAAGGGCAGCACGAGAGGCATGAACCAGGGGACGACATTACCAGCAGCAGCTGTATGTCTACCTCAGTCCACTTAAGGATAGCTGCACTTGAGGCTTTGGAGACTCTTCTTACATTGGTGGGCATTATATATGTTATTTGTCTCTTTGTTTTATTATTTTGCATATGAATTTATTAAAATGTTATGAATGGGAATATTTTTGGTTCCCTTTGTGTCTGATACGGTTGCTAACCGCTAATTGCTAAATGCTTTATACTTTTTCTTTTTCCTGTTTATTATTTGTATTAGGTTGGTGCTTTGAGATCTGAAGAAGGGTGGCGTGCAAAAGTTGAACATCTTTTAATAACAGCTGCAACATCTTCTTTTGAATGGCCACGAGCCTCAGACGACATCTTTTTCCAAGCTAACGAATCTATTGAGGTTTGGGTGGATTATCAGTTGGCAACATTTCGTGCACTACGGACTTCATTGTTGTCTGCTGTCCATGTACGCCCTCTGGCTTTGGCTCAAGGTCTTGAGCTTTTCCATAGAGGTAAATCTCTTTTGATATTTCTTTGGACCACGTGGAAGGTTGGTTTTTAGAGTGAGGATGTTAACTTGCCGTATTTATGAGAGAATGTATGAATCAAACTGCAGATATCTGTTATGAACTAGAGACCATCCTGAGTTGACCTAGTGGTAAAAAGGAGACAGTCTCATTCAATAAATGGCTAAGAGGTCAAAGATTCAATTCATAGTGGCCACCTATCTAGAAATTAATTTTCTATGAGTTCCTTTAACACCCAAATGTTATAGGGTCAGACGGGTTATCCTGTGAGATTAGTCGAGGTGCACGAAAGCTAGTCCAAACACTCATGGATATATAAAAAAAGAAAAAACACGAACTGCCAAATAATGATGATTGATGACTACTTCTAGGCAGTTTGCTAGAATTTTGAAGTTAGGAAAACTATTTATTAAATTGAAATTATGTTCATGATCTGTGAACTTGCCTTCCCTGGACGTGCCAATCAAATAAAATACCTCCGTACCATGTTTCCTCTATGAGAACTTGCATAATATCACCGTGTTGCCCACCCAAAAAAGAAAAGAAAAAGTAAAGAAATCTACCTAAGCAACTCTGCAGCCTTATTCTTGTTATAATTGAAGTATAATTAGGTTGTTTCCAGTTAATTAATTTTGCTTTTTAAAGCATTATTTACTGATAGGTATTTTCTTCTTCAGGTAAACAAGAAAATGGAACTAAACTTGCTGAATTCTGTGCCAAAGCTCTCTTAGACATGGAGGTCCTAATACATCCAAGGGTGCTTCCCCTCTCCGATTTTTTGCCTGCGTGTTCGAGCTCTTCTGAACCACTAGCTACCTATAAATTCCAGGAAGATACGTACTTCGGTAGTCTGATTTCTAGCAAATTGTTGAAGGTCGACACGCAAGAACAGACTGCCGCCGATGTGGACGACGATTTCTTGTATGATAGAGAAGTTGCAGATGACATTGAAGAGGCTCCAATTAGAGATGCAGGTAATGCTCTAAATAATAATCAAATGACATATAACGCTTCAAATGATCTCGAGGAGGCTTCTGCAAATGGCCTGGTGAGTATAGAAACGCCCAAGAGGACGGAGCAGGCCACTGCAGCAGTCATCACAGAAGTAGGGGTTGTAGTGAAAGATGATGTCTTTGCTGATGCAAGTATGAATAGTTCTTCCATCTCATCAAAATCCAATAAAACCGAAGAAGATTTCAAACGAGATCCAGGTCCCAATTTGTTGGCAGAAGATGATTTCCCTGATATTATTGATGCAGATCCTGATACAGAGTATGAAGAGTGAAAAAATGTACTGGAAATCCCGACTCAATTTTGTAGCTTTAAGAGTTTAGAATTCAAGATTAATTATTGTTGTGTTATATTTCATGTCACCATCGTTTGAGTTGATATTGAGAATGACTACGTATGTAAAAAGATGGAAGTTAAGAAATTGCAAAAGCTTTGGTTTTAGAATGAAATTCATTTAGGGGTGTTTATCCACGGAATTGGTAAAAATTATCAACTCAATGTTTAGCCCACCAACATTAAATATTGGTGGAGTTGGTTTTTTTACCAACTCACTCCAACTCTCCCCAACTCTCTCTCTCTTCAATATTTTCAATGGCTCCACTCATCAACGACCACCACTACCACACTTCGATGACATACTCCGACGACTACCTTTGTGTGGTCATTAATGACCAACTATGAGCTTTGACAACCTCCTTTTAGACAACTCCGGCGACGAACGCCAACGACTACCTTCACACGAAGTGACTCTAGTTACATACTCCGACAATCACCTGTGCGCGGCGAACTTTGACAACCAACTCCAGACTCCGGAACCACCTCCTACAACAACTTCAATGACCACTTTCACATAAAAAAACAGCTTTAGCAACATACTTCGGCTACCACGTTCATGTGGTTAACTCCGATTACCACCTCCGACTGCAACTTGAAGATCACCATTGAATGTTATTTATTAATAAGCACTTATGTATATAGACATTTTTGTGAACATTATTTTTTCATTTGTAAGTAGTAAACTAGACTTAGCCATAAAAACTAACCATATAAAATGTTTGAGCAAAAAGATGTTTGCAAAAAAACGAGTATGCACAAAAAAAAAAAAAAAAAAATCATTTTGTTGTATTAGTGTAAATGTAAAGAGTCAAATGTTTACACAAAAAAGAAAAAATAATTAACCATAAAAATTGAAGTTCATATTACACAAATAGACAAAAAAACAAGATAACAATCGGTTTCTTTTTTAAATTAATATTTATGGTTGAGTTAAAATTAACTAAGAGTTAAAAATTGAGGGTTAGGGAGTAGAAAAAATGTTCATTTTATTAAAATATGACATGTCTTTAAAAATGTGAATAAAATTATTATGCAATTAAGTATTCAAATTGTGTGGTAAAAATATATTACATTTTTTCGAAAAGGAAAAACAAAAGGTCCATTCAACTTTTAAGCTTCTTCAGTGTTTATAGTTGAATTTGCTTGGATTATGTTTAGTATTTAGGAATGGAAAAGAATATATGTTATTTAATTGACTGTTAAAAATTGAATCCAAAATTTGTGTGGAGTATATTCAAAATTTGTGTGGTAGGGTTTAGGGTTTAAGGAAGAAGGGGAGGGAAGAAACCTTTTGTTGATTGCACTAGAGACCTCGGCAACGTAGCTCTCGAACGATGGGACAAATCTTTTTTTAGAAAAACAAAAAATCAACATTGTAATTTTAATTAAATTTAAATCATTATCTAATAATTAGAAATCAAATCCAACAAAATCTCCCCTAAAGAAGTTCAAAATTTGTCATATATTTTGCTAAAATAGTGTGAAAATATACCTCAACCGTATTTGATGGAAGCGTTCAATTTGTGAGGGCAAAATTGGAAAATTAAGTGTGCACTTGGGGCCTACACATTACATTTTGGTCATAAATTATACGAATATTATTTTAAAGGATAAAATTGTTGAAAATATTTACAAACAATAGAAAAGTATCATAGTCTATTTGCGATAGATCATGATAGATCGCGATAAACTACTATCTATGTCTATCATGATACAGATAGTCGTCTTTCACTGTTTATCACAAATAGACAGTAAAATTTTGCTATATTTATAAATATTTTAGTTTATTTTTTTATATTTGAAAACAACCCTAAATTATACTATTAAAAAATTGCCGTAGCCCTCCGATGCAATTTCTCCTTTTTTCCAAAACATAATTAAACTGGGACAAATATACACTTCCCGGCCCAAAAGGTAGGGGAATAAATGGGCCAAAGTTGTGGGCTTCTCTCCGGCCATCGGCCCAGTTTTACTTGAGGGGTAAAATCTCATCAATAAATGCCCAACTCAGTTTACAAGATGCTGCTTCAGTCCGGTGTTTTGGGCTTGGGCCTCATCATCAGCCCAATAATAATAAGAAGCAGCATTGTATAACATCTCAGAATTAATGCTGTGATAGAATAAATACATAATGCTTTCCTTTTTTTTCTTTTTTCTCTTTTCATTTTAAAAATGTTATTTTGTTACTAGTAACAACTATATGTACAAATATTATATGGATTTTATAATTTTGATAATCACCACCTTTTCTTTAGGGCTATAGATAATTTTCTGTGCTTGAAGAAAATAATAATAACAAAGTCACGTTTTGAAGAAAATACTGCTCGAATGAAATATTTTTAATAACTGTTCTAATCTCAACTAATTAATCAATTAGAAAGAAATATATTAAATTGGTATAATTCACGACATTTAATAAAGAGAGCATACTTTTGATTTAAATGAAAACCAAACCAACGATTCACGTGGAAATTGGAATACCTCATGCAGAAAGTCGGTAGAAAAAAAGTGCTTTTTTTTTTTTTTTTGGGAAAATAAACGAAACTCCACTGAAGATTAGAAACAAGAGCCATTCAATAATACTATTGTAGTTGATATGTGAAGGGGCAGATCTAAATAGAAATGTTAGGTGTCAAAATCTATGTTATATAAATATAATAAAAAAATAACACAAAAATGTCGGAAAGGTTGTAAAATATATCTTTAATTCTTTTTGGACGATTTATGTCTTAGAAGGTTAACAAAAATGTGATTTAATTATTTTGTAAGTATAATATAAACAAATACAAGAAAAAAAAAAATAATGAGTCAAAAATAGAGAAAATGGGATTCCTAAAGCTCCCATAATAATTAATGAGAAAAGGGGAATGTGGGCAACTTCGCAAAGCAGTGGTCATATCAAGGCCAAAACTCTGCCAATTCAAAGATCTTTTTTTTTTAAAGAAAAAAAAAATCAAATTTTGTAAATAAAATAATGATAGCATATAGCAATATATCACCCACACACTCACAGCAAACGTCAAAGAATGGGCTGATATATATAAATAAATAAATAGATTAAATTACGAATAGAATCTCTATTCTTTTGAATTTGTTGTCTAACTAATATCTACATTTTTAATTTGGTATATAATAGGTTCTTGATATATTTAAGATTGTAAAAAAATAATTGATTGAAAATTAATTTATTAAATATAAATTTAATTTAGTCAAATCAAATCCTAAATTTTTAACAAAAATTAAAAGAAAACAAACATAAATTTTAAAAATTAAAAAAAAAAACTAAAAAATAAATTGTTATCAAACAAAATCGTAAGAAATATTAAATACAAAACTAAAAATTGTTCGACGATCAAATGACAACAATTTGGAACTTTTCATATACTAAGAAATTAAAAGAAAGTAATAAAATTAGAAATAAAAGAATTTAGAGAGAAAACTCCAAACTTAAAGAAAAAACCACAGTCCATCAGAAAGAAATCCACTATGTGAAAAATTGTTATAATAATAATTCTCTCTCCCGATCCCAATTACAAAAGCAATTTCTCAAATCTTTTGACTACTCGCACCTTTTTCCCACCCTCAAATTAGAGAATTTAGAAAGAATTTAATTAGATTCTTTTCAATGTAGGACAAGTTTATGGCTTTCTTAAACCATTTTAACATAAGATAAACTCACGACTTTCCTAAATATTTATGATGTGAGACAACTGCATTTTTAATATTTTGCGAAAAAAATTCTAACACTAACATTTTTACACACGTATTTATCCAATTATAAATCAAGACTGTCGGTTCCTTCAATTGGTCGCATCAAAGACATCTTTTGCCGAGATCTGAAATAAACAAAATATAATGCAGTTTAATTAGATTTGGGGAGATGAAGATCATCACGTACGTCGGCTTGATTTTATTTATTTATTGGCTAAGCATCAAATATATATTGTAAGTTTGTTAGGAGAGATTTGGCCTCTCTTGGCTTCAAGGTGTTTGTTTCAATCACGCAATCTTTAAACAACTCTTCACATACCCTATTCTAAGTATATATATATATATTGCTTTAGCATCAGCATCGGCACATCAAGATACCGCGGGGGTTGATCATAATTTATAATGTGATGCATGGTGGGAGTACTTCATATAATATATTTCTTAAAAAAAGTAAAATAAATTAAAAATAAATCTTTACTTAGATTTTTGTTTAATTCAATACGAGATTCAAAATTTAAACCTTTTGATTAAGTATATATCCATGTTATGTCAGTTAGATTATGCCTACTTTAATAGTAATGATAAAACTTTTGATATCTTACTTAATAAAAAACTAATTGACATTAATATAACATACAACTCATAGTTAAACAAACGAACATGAACATGATATTGATACGTACTTTATCTTAAAAAATATATATATATATATATGCAAGGTCAACCTTTTAACACTCCAACACACTTCTCCTTATTTGTTGGATATGGTGCCCAACAAAAATAATTGAATATTACTCCAATGTGGAAATAAGTCTATAGGGGTTCAAAATAATTCCATATCTATTTACTATAATGATTTTATGGAAGAGGGAGTTTGGATGCAATCTGAAGACAGCAGCAGCAATTTGTACCGGAATTATATATATTATATATATGGTATTTTAAAAAGAAAAAAAGAAAAAAAGGGTTTCAAGGAAAATATAATATGGGGAATATTTTATATAGAAAGAGTGATGGGAGAGTGGTTATTATAAATTTATAAGGAAGCGGGTGGGGCCCAGAAAGTTTGGGACAAGGCTGACTATTTCAACGTGAATTTCATTGTGGATAATTATCAATATATTTGTCCACGAGAGCAGAAATAAAATTGGTAAAGAGATGTGATATGTCGGCGGGGGGGGTGACTTTTATTTTATTTTTACTTTTTTTTTTTAAATAAAAAAAAAAACTTATTTTAATTTCTTATTGGGGTATAAATTAAATTGGGTGTCATCCCAATTTGGCAGCCCCTTTGTTTCTCAAATATATATTCCTACAATGGAAACTCAACTCTTTCAAACAACCACTACCAACTCTAGATTTAAACGAATTTGTGTCTTCTGTGGAAGCAGCCCCGGCAAGAACCCCTCCTATCAACTTGCTGCACTTCAACTAGCCCACCAACTGGTAACTCTAACGTCATTTAATTATGTCAATTATAAGTTACCCTAAATTTCTATATATTTTATTCTTATTCATGTTTCTAATTATATAGTTGCATATTTGTCCCACTCATGGATTGTTGGTTCAAAATGAATCTATAATACTTTCACTAGTTGAGATATACAAAATTAGCATATTGGATTTGAGGCCTTCAAGATTGTTGTTTCGTTATTTTATTTTGATGAGAATTATATATAATCTAAGGGAGTGAAAATAACATTACAATATATGAATTGAAAAAGATGTTATAGGATTCCCTGTTAAGAAAATTTAAGATAAATTTTACACTCTCTGTAAGATAATTGGTTTCGATATAAAATTTTATATTACCTACTGAGGAAAAAGAAAAGATTGGTTAGAGTTTACTCTTAGCTTTTGTGACATATTGATATATGATTTGAGTTTGTTGACCAGAAATTGATAAGATGGGATGTATCCAAAATTTTAAATGGAGAGATAGGGATGATTAATAGTTTAATGACGTTTGTTTTCTATTAATATAATTTCCTCTTTTTTTATTATTATTATTTTTCAATTTGAAGTAGGACGTATGAATAAATCAATAATGTGCTGATATTAATATTAGAGTAAGTGTTGATTAAAGATAAAGTAGTGCAGGTGGAAAGGAACATTGACTTGGTTTATGGAGGAGGCAGCATCGGCCTCATGGGTTTAGTCTCTCAAGCCGTGTATGATGGTGGTTGCCACGTCTTAGGGTAAACTCTTTCTTTCTTAAAAATAAAAATTGAATGCTCCAAATGCATCTATTTTTATACCGTTCATTTAAATATTTAATGATAAATTACCATACGACAATCTTTACCTAAAAAATACTTGTGCCAATTTAGGAGTTGCATCAAGGTAATGGTCCATTTGACAATTTTGTTTTAAAAGAATGCACCTAAAGAATGTTTGGTGCAACCACACAAATCTTTTTCAACTCACAACCACATTTTATCATTTTGGGTGACAGATTCTTATTTTTGTTATAATATTTTTTTTTAGAGCTTTTTCTAACTTGATTATAAAAAGATAGATGCAAAACTAAAATCTACACTAAAGTATTTCTCTTGTATATATCAATAATTTTGATAGTTTAGTTTGGCTTTATTTGCAGTGTGATTCCAAAGACCCTCATGTTAAGAGAGGTAAATTGATTTTAATTAAAGTTATTGGATGAGAATCAAAAGATGTGTAAAGTTAGGGTTGATGATGGGGTAATATTTTCAGCTGACCGGAGAAACTGTGGGAGAAGTAAGACCTGTTTCCGGCATGCACCAACGTAAAGCTGAGATGGCCAAACAAGCTGACGCATTCATTGCTTTACCAGGTTTTGCTGAAAATCACTTCTTTGTTAATATTTAATTAAATGAAATTTCTCCCAAGTTTTCAGTGAATTGTATGATGATCGATTAACTTTTGCAGGTGGGTATGGCACTCTAGAGGAGCTACTGGAAGTAATCACTTGGGCTCAACTTGGAATCCACGAAAAACCCGTATAAATTAAAATATCTCACTTTTTTCTTTTCTCCCTTTGAAATTAAATATGCACCCAATCGAAGCTCAATTTCATGCCTCTTTCTATTATTAATTCGTTACAATAGAGCTTTCCACAAAAGTCAGTCAATAAAGATAAAAACGTGAGTGTGCGTGTGTGTGTATTCCTTTCTAATAATGGCCACTTCATGAGTAGGCCAACAATTATCCATATACCAAAAAAAAGTTTGTTGCTTTATCATCATTGCAACCAAGAAGTTCACGAACAACAACAACAATAATAATAATAATTATTATTATTATTATTATTTTTTTTTTTTTTTTTTTTTTAAAAACTAAATCCTCCTCTCCCTTAAAAAAAATTTAAAACAAATAAAAAAAAAAAAAGAAAAAACCATTTTTTTAAAAAAAAAAAAAAATATAATAATAATAATAATTATTATTATTATTATTATTTTTTTTTTTTTTTTTGTTTATAGAGAAACGGGTCTTGCCTTCATTTGACATAACTAGCACTAAATTTGTTTGAAGGGAGAGAAGAATGTAGCTTGTAAAAGAGAAAACTAGCATACCAATATGATGTTTGTCATATATGCTCCGATGCTTAAGTAACAAAGTGAAGGAGTGTGAAAGCCAAAAAATTTGAGAGTATGATTCAAATTATCTTATGCATCAAGCTGTAACATGTATTTATAGAGAGAGTTGACCTAAGTTATTCTGATCAAGCTTCAGAGTCGCCTTAGGATAGTCATATGAACTTATTGGGTTGAGGGACATGCCTCGTTTTGCACTTGGACAAGCTCGGCCTCGGCCTCTCCCTTGGCCAAGGTCAAGCATCTTTGTTTTTTGGTCCTAGCTAGGGTGATGCTTTGGGCCGAGGCGCACGTGGGACATGCTCCTTCAGCTATTTTACTAGTTCAACTTCGACTTTGGCCGAGCACATTAATTTGACTTTGACACGAACTAGTCCTCTCCTCTAGCGAGCCTAGAATACTAGAATACTATTTTTTGCCCAAATCTTATTGCTTCTGTTCATATCTTATATAGATTATACTCTTCCAGTTATATATGTGTGTGTTAAAAGGGGATGGTTGAATATTTGTTGGAGTAATTGTTGAATTGAAAAACGATTACTTAATAGTGATGTGTGGTGGTGCATTGTAGGTGGGGTTGTTGAACGTCGACGGTTATTACAACGCTCTTCTCTCTTTCCTAGACAAAGCAGTGGCGGAAGGTTTTATTACACCAGCTGCCCGTAACATTATTGTTTCCGCCCAGACTGCTCAAGAACTCATGTGCAAGCTTGAGGTACATTTTCTATTTTGGTCAACCAATTATTTGGTTAAACGTGGGGAAGATCTATTTGCAGGTCCCACGGAAATTAGTCAAATCAAAATGGAATTAACGGCCGGAACTTTTTTTTGTTTTTTTCCCCTCCTTGAACGAAGGATTACAAACCCAAGCACTGCGGAATTGAAGGCTGGATATGATGGGGCGAAGGAGAAACAAATGGGTTTCAAATTCAAAATCAGACATTGCTCGTTGACTTAGTCTCATTATTATTTTGGACCAGCAAAAGAAAATAAATAAATAAAAAGACAACAATTTTATGTATGTTTGTGCTTTGAGCTTGTTCCTTCACAGTTGTTTCTAGTTCGCTGTGTGGATCATATCAAGCCTCTCCATTTAATTTGTAAATATGTCTGCGTAGATCATGGAACCGAATCTTATAATTGATGGGAATCAGTTATTCTTCTTCAATGCCCTCCTTATTTATATATAGGAATTCTGGCCTAATATCATTTAATTTTTTATACAAAATTTAGTTTCTTTATTGAAAGTATTGAGATCTTGATAGAGCACTTCTTTTCTCTTTACTAAATCGTTTATCATCAACACCTATTATCATCAACCATTTTTATTTAAAATATGAATTATTTGTTACTAATTTACCGACAGACACGCACACACACTCTCTCTTACTTGTGCTAGAAATGGGGTGGCCTTGCCCTTTAATGATTGAAGTAATGCTTTTGGACAAAAGTACTTATTTTAAAAGTGGCTCCTCATACACCTTTTGATTAGGAATCTGGAAGCTATCATAATCTAATTAACATGGTGGGGTTGCACTATGTCCAAAATTGGAGCGGACAGAAGGATTTTCCAAGTCCATCCAAAAATTTGTATCTTTTCAGCCTACCACTAAAAAATTATTAGCCTTCCCAAGGTAATGGTCGTGGATAAAGGACGCATAAAAAATGAACAAGTGTGCAGCTTATGTTTAATTTTACTTTTTTTTTTTTTTTTTTTTTGGGCTCCTAAAAGCATAAATTGCCATTGACATCTGTAAAGTTGAAAATTTGAAGTTGGGGAACTGAGACATCAGACATGCCCTCTGATTTCTCTTCAATGTCCCATCTCCTTCTTCCTTTTAGTAACGTGGAACAGAGGCATCAACTTTTTCAATGGCCATGGAACCTTTCGCACCAACTCGTCTTTTCAGCAACAATGAACTGAACAGACAAGGCACCAACAAATTCCAACATATATATTATCACTCAAATAAAGAATTACATACCATAATTTTTCAAACAAGGTCTCACTTCAGATACATGGTTAATTTCACTGTGCGGCTTGAATTTTGTTAGGAGGATGGGTAAACGCTCACTCGCAGGATGTAAACTCATCGTAGCACTAATAAAAATAAGTTGTAAGCTACAAGATATAATACAATCACAAATTTAGATAATATGATATAATCATATGTATATACGGCCTTGCATTAGGTGAAAGACTGCACTGCTGAGGAGGTGGTAACTAAACTCGATAGCAGGCCGACAACAAGAGCACTGTTGTATGTGCTTGGTTCCCCTTGCATTGAATTGTTTCGCGAGTCTATATAGGTCTCATTGAGGAAGGGACCACCAACAAGAGCTCCATAAGCTATATTAGGGTTGGGTTCGGTGGAGTCGAGCCACTTAAAGCCATCTTTACACTTGGGTTCCGCATCAGCTGGGATTGATGCACCTCTGTGGTGGACATACTGTGGGAATTTGTCACCATATCCCACGAGATAGCTCATTTTCAGGGGATTGTTGCCCAACACATAATCAGCCTGGAAAGAGAAGCGTCCAACTTAAAATCATTAGGACTTTTTCAAGAGAAAAGTATATCTGTTTGTGTTAGATAAAGTGTTTGCTTACCTGAGATTTGGAAAATTTTCTTAGATCTGCTGGTGTGTAGGAATCTCCACTGCAAGACAATTTTGCAGTTCTGGAGGTAAGCATGTAATCGCTATAAAGAGAAGCTAAGAATGCTGAAGACACAGGATGCTGCAGAGAGTTCCATTCGCTGACCCATATGAGACCATCTGTACCAAAAGCATCGTTAAATAAGTTAAGAAGTTATAGAGGACAATGCTGCTATAATCTTACTGATTCGAGGGATGACAATAAATCACGTCTTATGTAGTTTTTACGTAGTTGAAATAAAGGCTAAGATACAATTTTGGTCTATGCACTTTGAGTTCCATTCTAATTTAAACATTGTACATTCAACTATCCAATTTTAGTCCATATACTTTTAATAAATCTTCATTTTAGTCCTCCAAAGTTCTTTGTTTTTTCTATCAAAACTGGTTAAATAAGAAAAATATTTTTAATACAAGAAAAGACAAGATGTGAATATATTTTCAAAATTTATAAAGAGAAAAAAATCAACAATAAACTAACTGCATTGACTAATTCTAAGAATTATTGAGAGTAGATGAAGCAAAATTAGGCATTTGAAACTATAGTGACCAAAATGGAACAAAATCCAAAGTACATGGTCCAAAATGATATTTCAACCTCAAATAAACTACTTACTGTCTGTTCTGCTGGTTGTTGCTGTTGGAGACTCTGGGATTAGACCACACATGACAGCTTCAGCTGTTTTCTTATAAACTTGAACCGACTTTGAAACACCTTCGGAGCCAAAGAAGTTTAACCGAGACAGTAAAACCTGCATAGACATTACAGAATTAGTGACAAGGTTAAAGCCTCTGTTTTCACTGGATTCCGAAAGATTCAAATTGTAAAAATAGTTTGAAATAAATCCATTTGTTTATCATTTAAAATAGAAGGATTCGAAATCAAAAGTGGTTTACAACTTTCTTCTTATGAAAAAGATTTTTCCATAGTAGACTGCTTGGATTTCGTATGATTTTAAAGCTAATCACAGATGTAACCACATAAAATTTTAACTTCCCTTTCACAAGTTTATGATTGCAGAATGCTAATTTCATTTTCATTTCAATTGAACATTCAAAAAACATTTTATACAAAATTTAGAATGTTAGATCATTTTAAGCTATAAGATAATTTTTTTTTGTCTTGATTCCGGACAGAGTTACAGGGGGAAAGAAATACTCTATTGAGTATGAGATGTCATGGTAACAAACGATATGTTTAATGCAGAAAAATGAAATCTTGCTATTTCTAAGCCTAGCAGATGATTTTTAGATTGAAACAACAATCTAAAGTTTCACACTGATAACTTGAATTGGTTCAATCATGACTTCAGAAGTTCTTATTCCCCTTTGTTACACTCCTCACTATTAGCTTCTAGATTCAATGGGAACTAATCTTCATGTAGGCTGTAAAACGTATAAAGCTACACAATGGCTTAAGTTGAAACATATCAACAAAAATGTTAAAGTAAAATGTTTTTGTTTCACTAAAACTTTAGCTAATCTCATCCAATAATACAGTTCTACATTTTACCACATAGATAGGAATCTATCAACTAGATAAAAGAGATACGTACTTGGGTTGCTGCATGCTTGTCATCCCAACTAAACCAGGTAGGACTTCCCCATTTCGCATATAATTTCCCATTGCCTCCAGCCACATAATCAAGGTAGGATTCATCCTCTGTTGCATGGTACAGCCAGCTCGCAGCCCATAGAAGCTCATCTCCGTATCCTGACGAATTGTAGTAGGTTTGGACTTCAGGAAAATTGATACTGTATATACCTCGATTCTCATCAGCAAAGGAAAACAATTCTTCAGCATGTTTAAGTAGTTTGTTTGAATAGGAGGGATCAGATTTCTTGTACACAAGAGATGCTGAAGCCATAGCTGCTGCAGTTTCTGCTGCTACATCTGTTCCTGGAACAGACGCATTGATCTGTATGAGTGGCCTCTTCTCCGTCATGGTTTCAGGCTTATCCCAACAGGCATGGTCTACCTTAGGATCTCCAACCTGGAAAGTATCACCAAAAGATTATAAGAGACCTTTTCTACTGCATAACTTACAAAACAGTTGAGACCAATTTGAGTCTGCAAAGAAAACCAGTAATAACTTACGCTAATCTGTGATATAGAATAAATCACTAAAAGTGCGTGATCCAGGCTAAATGGTCTAAAGCATGAGCATCCCAGAAAATAAATGGAAGCTTTTCCTGCTGTTACTCGGTCTATAGCTTTAGTTTTGAGGGATTACATAACCGACATGCAGGAATCTCAATTCATATTATAGAGATGCAAGAACACAAGAGCAATACTATGAGTAAATAAACGGTTACCTGAATGTAAAGCACATTTTCTGAAGGATGAGCATTGATAAGATAGTCGGTAATCCACTTCAGAGAATCTTTGGCAGAATCCAATTGACCAACTGCATCCATCTGGTCTCCATACTCAAGAATGGACCAAGATAACACTGTCGCAGTAAAAGCCATTGGGAAACCAAACTTCATATGATCCCCAGCATCATACATTCCCTTAGACAGATCCAAGTTCGCTTCACTTCCATCTTTCAACCCCGAATCCCCTCTCCAAGATATTTTGTTATCTACCAACTTCCCAGCTGCAAATATACTATCAGTTTAAACTTACCGCGAGAATGCAACATTTGTACATAATTCATACAGCTAACAAACAAGACATGAAAATGAGAAATGAGAAGGAAATATTACACTTCTAGGCACTTTTCCATACATTATCTAGTTGGTAAACATCTTGTGGAAACATAAGACATGAAAATGAGAAATGAGAAGGAAATATTACACTTCTGCACATCGAAAAACCGCATGGCTATCTTGAGAGCATCGGAATATTTCTTCTCGATTGCACCAGGGGGTCCTGGCACTGGAGCAGGGTTATCATCAGAGTGACTCGACTTCTTCTTGACTGCGAATACTATAGCACCAGCTATCAAACCAAGAATCACCACCACCAGAAACCATCCACAGCACCCTCTAGACCTCGACTTCTCTCCCATTTTGCGCAATGCAGAGCCTATTGCGTAAATGCTACGCTCAGAATAATGAAAGAACCAAGATCTATCAAACACAATACATTGCGACAATGGGGAGCATTGCAATAGAGGGCTCTAGGGTAGGTGGAAATTTGGAGTCGTTCTCGGGAAATGGAAATGCTAGAAAAAGGCTGTCAAATCAAGATCTGTTCCCTTAGGGGAAGTGTGATTAAGGAAATGATTGGTTGAGATTGGAAGTTTATGGAACAAACCCTAATTAAAGAAATGGGGGAAGTTGGATCTGGGCCTGGCGCTGGTAGGAGAAAGGAAATGGTATCGGCTTGTAGAGAAACACTTTTATTCTGTATTTGGTGTGGAAGAAAAGAGCTCGTCACCGACAAATTGTGTTTTCACGCGGGACACTATCAAATCTCGCGATGTATTATTATTTTTACATTTATATCTTACCAAGACCGAAGAACGTGGGCGCAAGTTGATGAACGGTCAGATTACGGAGCGTGTGTTACACGCTCCGTCGGCTATTCCACTCCTATTAAAATAGTTCCCCCACATTGTTCACCTTAATTGTTATCTATGCCCAAATGATGTGCCCCCTCATTTATGATCATTTTTATTGGTTAGCTCATGTAAGTTTGGACGCTAGAAGATTTGAATCTTTGATTAAAAAAAAAATAATAAGAAAAATTACATTTCGTGTTAAGTATCGTTGAACTATGCTTGTTGATGCTAAAATTCAAACTTAAAAAAATGTAAATGACCTTCATGTGATAATAATGGCAAAATTGTAATTTAGAGAAGAAAAAAAATCTGCAAAACAAAGAAAAATGATTCTGATACTAAAGTCAAAGATAAAGAACTATAAAATGAAGAAGAAATTACAAATTTACTTCATATAAAGCTATAATAATATATTTATAGAGAAATTGGCCTACGAATTATCCTAATTCCAAACAAGTTAAGATTAATTTTTATTTGATAAATGACTAGTTGGCACCTCAACTTATTTGAAGCCAAGTGTACTTATTTTTATTTTTATTTTTTGATTTATTTATCAAGTCCAAATTCACCTACGAAAATGCATGTTTGATGATTGATGTCAAGATTAAACTCTTGATTTCAACTTTGATCAATACGCCAAAGCAAACATAGTTCAATTGACGTATAGTATGTGTTAGTGATGAGATGTGTATGGTTCAAATCTTCACCTTCTATTGTTATTAAAAAAATATATATATTTGGTCCATCCTACTAAATAAATATGAGATTTCGTTTTAAAACTAGTTGACAATAGACAAGTAACCAAACCATGTATACAAATAAATATAAATCCTTATCCTATCTAAACCGATTATTTAATGTTAGTTTCATTGATCTTTTTCGCGTAGTTCATTTTGCATATGATATTTGATTACTTTATTGTGAATTTGATCTCGTTGTTTTAAATTATTTGGTTACTTGGGTATTGGACGGTGAAAACTAAGGAATGTGTTTGTTGTTTGCAATAATTATCTCATATTGAGTGGATATTATTGGAGCAACTTTCATAGTTTCGTACGTTCTTTTTCATATGTTCTGATCTAAATAAATCTATCACACTTTCTCAAATCAATCCATGATAGAATTTTAGTTAAACTTTTGAATTTGTTAAAAATTTATAGACATATTAAACACTTTTAAAAGTTAAGGAACTTTCTAAGTGTTTATAAGTACATAAAAAGTGTTTATTAACATTTAAAAAGTCAATCTAAAGATGTTATAAATAGACACAACTGGATTTTGTATTTAAAAAAAAAAAAATGTAGCTTGATGAGTATTGATATACTACTGATACACCAATATGATACTTAAATGGATTTAAACTATAACTGATATACTATTGATACACTAAAAATATATATATAATGAATTTTTAATGACTATTGATACATCTATGTCACCGTTTAAATAAAATTTGAATAAGCGTTGATAAACAACTAATACACTAATATAAAACTTAAAATGAATTTAGATCATGAGCAATATACTATATATACACCAAAAATTGTACATGAAATAAGTTTTTAATAACTATTGATATACTATCAATATATCTATGTGGCAGTTTAAATAAAATTTGATTGAGTGTTGAAAAACTACATATATACAAAATACTTAATATTGCATTTTGAGCTCATTAGGATATATTGTTGATGCACTAATGATCTAAATGCAATTGATTTTGAATTTAATAGTATATACAATTGAAAAGTCAATGTTATTTCTTTAAGTATCCTTCTAAATGATATATTTCATATTTAGTATATCAACAACATCATTGATATGTTTTTTTCTCTCTCTAAATCATGTATATCAATCAATTAATATATGAAATATGGAAAGAAAATTATACAATTGATATACCAAATTAAATATAACTTAACTTATATATCATCAAAATCATATACAAAATTTGAAAATAAAACAGATCAACTAATATAATCTATATTTTGTATATCATTTGAAAAAATTAATGGATTTAACATATACCATCGACGTCAAAATTGAACTGATCAGACAAAAATAACTTTATATCAAAACGAAAAAAAAATAAGAATAATATTTACCATAATCGTGTAGGGAATTGAATCCCGACGAAAGTGTGTTCTCGGCAGAGAGTGTTCTATGAAGGCTCCCAAGGGCCCTATTTATAAAACTATGGGTTACTTCTAATCTTATTAGAATAGACTCTTTGCATTTTAAATCAAATATTTAATAATATCCAATATTAATGAATATCTACCCAAATAACATCTCATTTTAACTTTAAAATATTTAAATCTTATTTAAATATTTATTTTCTGCATAATTTTTTATTTGGATCTTATCCAAATTAAATAATTAATTATTTGAATTCAATTCGAATCAATTAATTGACTCTCTCTATTTATTTATTGTAGAATCTTTTTAATTTTGAAACTCATCCAAATTAAATAATTAATTATTTGAATCCAATTAAAATTAATTAATTAATTCTCCCTTAATTTATTTATTAGATTTTATCCAATTAATTAATTAATTATTTGAATCATATTCAAATAAATTAATTCTCCATATTATAAAATTATAATTGGAATCACATTCAAATAAAATTTATAATAAATCATGCAATTAATTGTATCCAATACAATTAATATTTTCCCTCATAAATGTAAACTTTTCAAATTTTTCTTTCAACAAAGTTGATCTTGTTGGTCCGTAATGAGCTAGTAAGAGGATCTTATGGACCTACAGATCAGAAGCTCCAACGATATAAGATTAATCGGCTAAACTCATTAGTCACAATAATCAATATTCGTTAACTGTAGATACACTCCACTAAAGACCCACAGTTGCACTCTTCTCACTGCATATATATTTTTGTGTCCATGGATATAGACCAATAATAGCAAATTAGTCATTTTCAAGTGTTTGTAACACTACCTGGGTCAAATTACCGTTTTACCCTGGGTAACTTCTAATCGTAACAGTGCTCTTCTATTAAACAACCTGTTTATGGTCCAACCATTAAACGGAAACCTCTCTTGGGCCAGTGAGAGAGTAGGGCCCTTTGTTCAAGTCTTGGAGACATCAGCCAAGGGAACACTTATCTACTTACGCTAAAAATAGGAATAAGTGAATTCTATCTTGTATAATTATGTTCTAACTCCCCGCTCGGTCTTGTCTCCAAGATAGTAGGCATAGTGAGTCGGCAAATGACTACTTTCACCCATACAAATCAAAGGACAATCGCTCGTAGACAGGAGCTCATAATATACTTAAGATTAAGACTAAGTTGCCTAGGTCATCCTATTGCAATAGAAACCTAACTAGTCAATGGAGTTACATCTAGTGATTACTATTTTGTGGTCCAGTCTTATGAAAACTCATTGCATAGGATACCCCACTTGCATGTCACCTACACGAATGCGTCAGATCATTGCGTTTGTATCAAATACAAAGTGGGTCATATCCATATTGTCACTGGGATAAGGTACCCAGCATTATCCCTATACTATAGACCCTTTAGACTGTACCTTGAAAATTGATCTCCATATTTTCTCACATACAGTTCAAGACTCATAAAATAGCCTAAGATGTTAGTTTATTGGATTTAGGATTATTAAGACAAAACAAACAAAAACAATCAATAACGCTTATTAAAGTAACACATTAATAACTCTTTATTAATGATTAATGATAGTTAAATAATTATGTTTACAATCTATGAGTTTTAAGGCATAAAACCCAACAAATCGAACAAACAACGTCAACCATAACACAATTAAAGTCATGATAGGTTAGTTGTATAGATGATATTCTTCAAATAAAATATATTGATTGATTAACATACCAAAATATAAAGTACATCAGTTGACGGATATACATCAATATAAGTATATTAGATGTAATTGTTGAAACACAAATAAGAGTAAAATCGTAATAATGAAAAAACCATGAATCATATTTAAATTCTTTTTGCTATATTTGTAAGTTTAGAAAACCATTGCTATGTTTGCAAATATCCTTATACTTTTTTGCTACTCATTACAATTTTCCTACATTTTAAACCATCTCAAACGTTTATTTCCATATATATATAGAGAGAGTTTATTTGTCTAAACTATCCATCATAATGCTATAAAAAGAACTATAAGCACTTGATGGTTCAATCTCTCACCCTCACAATTGATGAACTAAAAAAATATCATTCAAAGTTGATGATAAACTTGTTTACCTCTTTTGTGCAAGAAAATTTGGAAAGAAAAGGAAAAAAAAAACACCTTAATTGTATGTCGAATCTATGAACTGACCTTTATAATTGTTGACCTTATCATGTGAGTTGATCTGCTTAGCTTTTGACCAATATGAAAGAAGTGTTATTAAAGGTATTTAATGTCAGTCAAAAACTGACATTGAACACCTTTATAATAACACATCCTTTAATTATGGTCATTCAACCAATATTGTACCCTTATAATATTGCTCAACCCAATGAATTTATGGATCGGTCACAAATAAAACTCTTTCTCTTAGCTATCAATTTACAAGTATGCCCTATTTGCTATTGGCGTTATAAAAAAATGCCCCTTCTTTCCATCAACTTAAATTAAAAAAATGCCCTTCAATAAACGAAATAATAATTTGTTTTACATTGAAATCTACTAGTCCACCCTTCAAATTTGACAACCACTGCATTGGAAGTTCCAAACCAAAATTTCTAATAGAACCCCACAGCGTATCTAATAGTTTATATCCTATAAATTATATATTTCACTCAAATCTAAAGTTTAAAATGTGAATATCTACAAAAATATCAAAATCCTAATTTTACAAAAATTTTGATGAAATATCGATAAAATATCAATTTTCATAGATATTTTTGGAAGAGTTATAAAAAAAAAAATTAATTAATAAATAAATATTATATAATTTTTAAACAAGTTAACATGTCTATTATTTATATTATATTTACATTAGTGACATTTTGTTGATTACCTTTTATGTTTCGCGGATTTTTCTATGATATAATAGAAATTTCAATTTACTCCTTATGTTGATATTGAACTCATGAAAACATCGATAAAAATATCTACATGTCGACTAAAATTTAATACTATAGATGAATCATATCAAAATTACAAATACAAAATTGTAACTTATTGTCCTCTTCCGTTTCGTACACAAAGTATCTTCGTACTCGTAGACTTAAAATTGTGTTACTTACAAGCCATTATGGTCAAGTTTAGAAAAAAGAAGTTCTAATAGCAAAAACTTGATAACAATTAGACAATTACAGCATATATATGAAGTAGTTGAGAATGATAAATGTTGATCAATTATAAATTGTCCAACAATGATATTATATCGGATAATTGCATTGAGTAGTATTTTTAGGAATAATAATTAAATATATGTAACACTTTAAAAAAATTGTAAATATAGCAAAATTTTTCCATTATAGACTCTATCATTGATAGACTCTTAGCAACCATATGGTCATTATTAATAGACTCCTACCAGCGATATGGTCTATCATTGATAGATCCATACTATTGATATTATCTAACATTGATAAATCATTAGTCTGTCACGAATAAACTTCGAAAAGTAGAATTTAAATTTTATTATATCTGCAAATTCTTTTGCATTGTGTTATATCTGCAAATATTTTGGACATTGTTCATATATTATCCATGGTCCAATTATATTTAATAAAATTGTACATCATTCGTGTGTAGAACTGCTAAATTTAGGTTAAGTTACACGTTTAATTTCAAATTTTTAAATTTTGTTTAATATGTCCACAAACTTTTAATTTTGTGTTTAATATAGATTATAGAACTTTTTTTTTTTTTTTTTTAAAACCTAATAGGTCATCAAATATTTTATCTACGATTCCATAAGATAACTATATGAGGTCCTTCAACACTCAGGAAAAAAAAAAAAAGAAAAAAGAAGAATAATTGGTTTATACAAGTTAAGGAGACCTCTGAGTTTACCCAAAAAGTTAAAAAGTGGATTTAGCTTTATAGTAGTTGGTATGATTTTCTTTCCTAAAAGTTTAAGATCCCATTTACCATTCTACAATTGTTATATATATATATATATATATAAAGACAGGAAACTGCAATAGGTAGCAAAAAGCACAAGGGTATTTGCAAACATAGTAATTTATTTCTAAAATTGCAAATATAGCAAAAAAAAAAAAAAAAAAACTTGATTCCCAATTTTGTTATTATTACGATTTTACTCTCGATTGTGTATCAGTAGGTATATCTAATATACTTTATATTTTGTATAACAGATCGTATATTAATTGATTGATATAATTGATGTAGATTATAACATAGATGTATCGACCAATAATGTATACGTAGTCATTGAGAATTCATTTCACATACGTTTTCAGTGTATCAATAGTATATCATTCGTAATCTAAATCCATTTTAATATTGTATTGGTGTATCACTAGTTTATCAACACTCATTCAAATTTTATCTAAACTGTAACATAAAATTATCAATAGTATATCAGTACTCATTAAAAATTCATTTCATGTATATTTTTAGTGCATCAATAATATATATACTCATGATCTAAATTTATTTTAAGTATTGTATTGGTGTATCAATAGCATATCAATACTCATTCAAAATGAAAATTTCAAGTATATAGCTTATTATTGCATCAGTTATGATAGTTAGACACTTATTCAAAATTCATTTAAAGTATAAATTAGTTTTTCAATATTGATCATTGCTCATTGAAAATTCATTTAAAGTATAAATTAGCTTTTCAATATTGATCATTGCTCATAAAAATCTAATTTCAGGTAAATTATTAGGGTACTAATTGTATATCACTATTTATTATAAAAAAAATTACAACACTGCAATTTTGATGTATCAACTATATAACTTATATACTTTTTGTTGTTGGTATATTAGTCAACTAATATACCAAATATAAAGTATATTAGATGACTGATATACCAAATATAAAGTATATCAAATACACTATTGATATACATGTTGATACACTAATAATGGTAAATTTGGAATAATAAAAAAATAAAATTTGCTTTAATATCTTTTTACTATATTTGAAAATTTTGAAAAGCCATTGCTAAAATTCTAATTTTTATAATTTTTTTTCTATTTTTGCAAGTGTCCGTGAACGAAGGTGTAACTTACAAGTTGCATATTGTTGATACACTACTAATATAATTATAGATACATGAATCAGGATAAAATTGAAATAATAAAAAAATTAAAAGTAAATTTTAATTTTTGTTTGTTATATTTACAACTTTCAAGAAACCATTACTAAGTTTACCTATTTAATAATACCTTTTTGCTATTAATACACCTTACCGTTAAATAAACATCATTATTAAAGCTAAATTATGACAAATATGTACTCAAAACTCAACAAAAATATAATAATTACACTTACCCTTGAATAAACATCATTATTAAAGCTAAATTATGATAAATAAGTACTCAAAACTCAACAAAATATAATAATCATATATTTAAAAAATTATACATTAATAGAGGGAACAAGGGTGTGTTTGGAACATATTTTCAAGTGTTTAGTTTAAAAAATAAGTAATTTTGGAAAAAAATTGAGTGTTTGGTAAGCACTCAAAATAGCTTTTGAAGTGTATTTTAAACTTTTTTTTTTTTTTTTTTTATCAAGATAGTTCAAAATAAAAATGAACTTTTTTAAAAAAATATTTTTTTATCAAGTCAACCGAAATGGGTTCAAGTTTGGAGAATGATACATTTTAAACTTGTAGATACACGTTATTTCCACGAGTGTAATAATTTGGTGCTCACTACTTATACTCATGCAATGCATTCTCTTTAACCATAAAGAAAAGAACATAGAAAAATATAGTTTTTGAAAAAAGAAAATTGGTCATGTAACATCTTGTGATTGAACACTTGAATTGGGATGCAAAAATATTTTGAAAAATTGCTCAAACTAACCTAAAACTCGAAAACTTCTATGTAATTGACCATTTTTTTGACAACATGTTTATTTTAACCTTTTGAAGATGTGAAATATTTACTTTGCCCTCAATTTTAAATGAATCACTCCACACTTCTATCTCAAATTTGGGGTTCCTCCCAATTATGTTTCTTCTTATATATTCAAAACATCACATGCCAAAAATTATTTAAGTTTCAATTTTGTGAAACCATTTAAAAGTAAAGATACTTTAACATTATGCTCAATTTATAAGTACAGTTGAAAAAAGCACGAAAAAACGTATGAAAAAGAGTGGTTATTTGGCTAAAATGAGGTTGTATGTATTGATGAAGATATGCCCAAAAGAAAATTATCGTTCGTGCAGCAAAAAGTGTGCAATCACTTAGTTCTTGTGTTGCAATTTTGTTTTTGTTTTATATCTCTATCCATACAACTTCATTTTAGCTAAATAACAACTTTTTTTCATACGCTTTTCTTGTTCTTTCCAATCATACTCATAAAAAAAAATAGCAAAATTTAAAACAATATTGAATTTAACTAGTCTTACAACGTTAAATTTATATAAATTTGACTTTTTGAGTATAAAATCGAAGATTGTTTAAGTTTTCTTCAATTTACAAACATGGTTGGAAAGAATATGAAAAAAAGGTATAAAAACGATTGATCATTTAGCAAAAATTGAAGTTGTATGGATGAAGATATGACCAAAACAAAATTGCAAAACAAGAACTCCGCGTCAGGCCATGATTGCACACATGATGTTAGCAATCATGGACATGAGGTCAACGACCATGCACATGATGTTAGCGATCGAATATGTGGGGTTAACGATCGTGCACCTTTTTCGTGTGAACAATAGTTTCTTTTTAGTCATATCTTCATCCATACAATTTCGTTTTGGCTAAATTAGTATTTTTTTGTCATACTTTTTTTTTTTTGTGTTCTTTCCAATAGTACTTAGAAATTGAGAAAAATGTAAAAGAATCTTTACGTTTAAATAGCTTCAAAACTTTGATAATTTTTGGTATGTGATGTTTTAAATATATAAAGAAGAAACACAAATGGGAGAAGCCCAAAATCTAAGCAAGAAGTGAGTAGTGACTCATTTAAAATTATGGCAAAGTGAGTATTTCACATCTTCAGTAGGTAAAAGAAAACAAATTTTCAAAAAATAAAAAAAGTCATTTAGATAGAAGTTTTGGTTTTTGATTAGTGGTTAGTTTGGGCAATTTTCCAAATATTTTTCCATGAAACTGTGGTGTTGGCTAAACCGATTATTATTGTGAACTTGCTCGCACCTTTATTGCCACAAAAGAGGGAAAAAAGAGCCTTACTTATATGCAGTCTATATATTTTTTTTCTATATATAAAAAATAATTTTTTAATATCTTAAAAAAAATAATAATAATCTAGCTTGTAGCAGCTTTTGATTGAGTAAAAATAATCTAGCATGTAATAGCTTTTGATTTAGTCTAGTAGTGGGATGTAGTGACGATAGTTGGTTCGGTGTTGTCGATTTTGGAGTCAATCAAGAACCAAACTAAATCAATCGATTTTATAAAAAAGAGATCCAAACTGATGCCCAATGAAAAACAAAACCAATTAATTGATTTTATTTGGTTTGGTTTATTATCCGTTTGATTCTCGATTTTTAACATTTTCTTTTTTTTTTCTAAATTTTAATTTTAATTTTTAATTTTGTTTTGAATCAGTCATTTTTATTAATTTAAAATTAAAATTAGGTCCATTTATTTTGTCAGACATTTGGTAAATAAAAAACTTACACACTAAGTAATAATTGAATTTTTTGTAAGAATAAATATATACATTGTAATAATTAAAACATTGAAAGATATCTAATATAGGTACCCTCCATTCGATTTAGTTTTGATTGAATTTTCTTATCAAAATTAGATATTTTTTTTGGTTTTCGTGGAATACAAACTCATACATTTAATTTTATATGAACGAACCAAATCAAATCAATGGGTCAGTTTGTATTAAATTGATTTTTCGGTTTTTCCACTTTTTGTTATACTCGGGGTGCACCCAATCTTAAAACTTCACGATGAAAGAACAAATTAAGAATTTTATTTTATTTTATTAAAAATTTCTGGTAGGACTGGAGAGCTTGGAAAGGAGCTTACCGCTCCCCGCCGTCGCGGTTCCCCTTTTCCGGTATGTTCCCATGCCAATTTCAGCGTTTAGTTATTCAAGTCAGTGATACAATGCTGAGGCTTATTTATCTCTGTAAACGATTGTATTATTTTCTGTGTTTTTTCTAATGTATTCGAAGAGAGTTGATTTTGTCTGCTGCCCAACGAATGTAAACGATTAACAAGCAGTTTAAATTATGCTTGGAATTTTTCATCTTCATCGCGTTACGTTGTTCGTACTTCTATCTGGAACGTGTTCAGACTGAGGCCGTTTTGCTTTATTCCATGACGACTATTCCGATTCAAATGTTTTGCGTTTCTTTTCTTCGCTTTTATTGAAGCATTCGTGATTCTAAAAACGCCGAACTGTAGAACCGGTTTTTACGAATCGGACGGTTGTTAAGCGCTTAATTCTACACCATTTTCACCCTTCTTAGCCTTAGTTCCATGGCGTCGCTTGCTTGCGCTTCGTTTCTATAATCATTCGGCTTCTTGGAACCAGATAACGTTTTACCACGGCAAAAGGAACTTAATCAAGCTAGAATTACTTTTAGAGCAGCTAATTGTTAGTTACTTATTGTAATTTTTAGTTATTTCATTTTATTGCTGAACTCTTGTACAAGCTCTATGAAAACTGAGCTCTCTGAGGGAATAGATTCATTCAATATCTTCTTCTCCTTGAAAAACAAGCAAATCCTCAATTGACCAAAGAATTTCAAAACCCCCACTAGACTATCCTCTCTTCTTCATCTCTTAATATTTTTCACTCCCATCGGCTACTCCTGAACAATCATCTCTGACTAACTTTGATTTTCTTGTTATTGGCGTTTCTTTGTTTCCGTTTTAAGATAACACTGAATAGATATTGATCTTACTTGAACGTTATCTTCTTTCTAACTTCTTTTCCCTTATTTTCTGGGATGGAGCTCATTTTTAGTCTTCAGTTTTCCCTTGTCGTTTTATTAGTTATCGGCTGTTGTTTCTTATTGTTTCTTGGTCTTGCTAGTATTTGACAAATAATGTTTGAAGATTTAACTGTAAATCTGTATTGGTTGGAATTTGGATACTACTTTCTCGTGCTTGTCATTAATACATTATTGTCCCCTGAATTCTAGTTTCGGCATAGATTGCCTCTGATAAATCTGTGTTGCCTTCATTGTGGGTAAAGCTAAAATCATGGTATTTGATGTCAAAAGGCCTGCGGAAAGTAAAGGCAAGACACTATTTCACATTGCATAGGCCAAGTTTGTATCTGGTTAAGTTGTATAGGCTGTTTTGATAGTTTCTTATTTATAATCTCAGCAGGTTTCAGTAATGCTGGAGAAAACGTTTACTCCACGGTGATTTTACCAATATAATTATTTTAATTATTTTTTCCCTCACAGCAAAGTATGTGTAATTCTACAGTCAGTTCTGTTTGGGCTTCTTTTCTTTGCTTATCCCAAAAATAAGGCTCATTAAATCTTGTTTCATCTATAGAACTTCTATTACAGCCTGTTTCTCTGAATCAGTGTTATGGTCTGCATTATGCACAATGCGAAGATAGAAGCTATCTGTTCGGCATGTTAGTCTATCAATGATCTACATTAACTTGTTGTTCAAATAAATGTTGTTCAGTCTCGAGCTCTAAGAAACTAGATCAAAGATTGCTCTGAAGTCTATAAATACTCTGGTGTTTGATTAATTTTGGTATCTTCAGCATGTGCTACTCATATAAATTTCTGATCTTATATGTGTTAGGAAAAGACAAGTTCCTCCACTGATGGTAAGGATGGTCTTTTAACTTCAGCCTGTTGATTTATCAAAAAAAATGACCAGATAATTATCAGATCTATCTTCCATTATTCCATCAATGGACCTTTCCTGGTGTGCTGTTAAAATTCCACCGTTTTACATCAGTTGCTGCTGTTAAAATGAATGTTTGGCATGTGGATCCGAGTTTATTTTGAAAATATTGTTTAAACTGTTGGTTTTGTACTTGACACGGTATTGGCTTCTTGCAGTTGGCATGATAACGTCTTCAAGATTGCGCCTTTTGCAGCAATAAATTTTGTCAAAAGAAATTAATTCCAAGATAATTATTTTTTCAGGAGAAAGTATGGGGGCATATTGATTTTCATGTACATTGCTTCTGATTCACGAAAAGCTAGATATGAATTATATGTTTTCTTAATCATATTGTAACCTTTTTACTCTACTAATTAATATTATGCTTTGGTGATATATTTTACATAAATTATTTATAAAACTAAGTTGGTCGTCTCATGCCATTTTATTTTTTCTAAATATCTGCTTTATTCTGTTATATGGCTGCAGAAACATGAGGCTGATGTGGCTGCTACCCTCAATACATTAATTTCTCACATTTTTTATTGACGTTGGACCATTCGTTTCTTAGAACAATATCAATTCATGGTGCATGACTTTTATACAGCATACTCTTGTAATTTGATGTTACATATCAGAGAGATGATTAAACTAGGCATAATTCATGATGTTTTATCATATCTTTCAATGTTTAAGACTGCAACTTCATTTTCTTCATTGTATATGGATAGTGATGCCAATCTGCAACTTAAACAAGAATGTTCAAGGGCAAATTGTACAACATCTCTGGTCAAGATATTTGCAGATCTGGTTGTCAGGCACATTCAGCAGAGATAGACAAAACAATGTGTTGGATAAGAAAACATGAAATCACATTTGCGATGAAATCAATAAGCAAACTGATCTCAACTTCCAATAACAATCAGTTGAGGAAGCATTTGGATGTCTTGAGAGTGACCTCACCATTGATGATTCGTGTGCTATTGGGTTTGATCGGGGGGAGAACTTGGGGTAGATTGCTTTCCTTTTGTAAGCTTACCAAGTTTTCCATTACAGGTCTACCTTAATTTTCTGAAAGTCTTTCCATAGGCCCAGCATCGATCTGAGGTGATCAAAGTTGAGGACTGTCCCATATATGAGCAGCTGTGCACAATATTCATAGAATCAGCTGCTGGTGGGAAGTATGCATGATCCAGCCACTACAAACAGCTGGACAAACCTGCTGGAACGAATAGATTAGTCATCAGTTCATGTCCTGAACCATGTCTCCTGAAAACCTGTTAACCAAAACTAAGTGGGGGAATCTGTTATCTTCTGGAAAAGGGATAAAGGCTGTGGTAGAGAGAAAGAAAAAGCGACAATTAGATGCACATCCTTCCATAGGTCAAAGCAGCACAGAACAAGAAACCCAGCTGATAATGGCATAAGCCTTGTTATTAGAAGCTTCCAAAGTGAGAACAGCTGAAAGAATGCCTACTGAAGACAGATTCAGTAAACTAATTCAATAGGTGCGCTGGACGAGATTGAAAGCATTGATTACTGGCTGTATTTTGCTGTTTCGGATCTCTTTGAGGATCCAAAATTAAGGGAGACATTCATTTCACTTAAAGGGAACCAGATACGCTTGAGGTGGTTAGAAGAAAAGTGTCACAAATGAAGAACTACCTTAAGGTAACCTGGATGGCTTTCGTGCTGCTATATTCGATATGTAAATATGGGTCCATTTTCCTCTATACCTTACTCCAATGAGCTAGCTTTTGCTTAGAATCAAGTATACCTTCTTTTGGTTTTCAGCTTGCATTGTTTCTCTTTATTATTTTGATGATGGGGCCTAATGAACGGCAAATGTTTTGGTGGTAGCAGCATTTGGATTCTTCGTGGATCTGTCACCAGCATAGTTACCAGGGAATTTTTTATTCTTCCAAATTGGTTGTTTTTTTGATGCCCATAATGCAGTGCCTTCAAATTTATTTTGTCGAAATGTCTTTATAACAAATGTTGCTGATCTAGGCTCATTACGGGAATGATCTCCTGCTTGCCCGTGATTTATCTGCCTCTATATGTTTGGCTCGGATCTGAATTCACGGAGTTTGCAATTAATTAAATGGATTTTTCTTAGTGATTCCGAGTTCCAAATGGCTGATATGGTTGCAAGGTTTTTAACAAGAGATGATTTGGTAATTGAGTTGTCTTCTGCTTGTGGCTTAAATGATGAGATCCACCTGCACCTGAGTAGCTAGTGATTATCAGATTGAGTTTGATCCGCATTTCCCTGACAGTCAATAGAGCTGAAGTCATAATCTTGGGATAGTTCAGTTTTTTTTTTTTTCTTTTTTTTTTTTTTTTTTTTTTTTG
>QLSR01001487.1:1061714-1078338 GCA_031780015.1 Citrullus colocynthis
AAAAAAAAAAAAAAAACTTCTATTATTGTATCGGTCCGAAAATATAAAAATTTAATTTGTTCCATCAAAATGAAGGAAGTACTTTATTGGTATGGTTGAAAAGGGTAAGTGTTAATAGCATAGATCGCTTTCACGGCCATGGGGACTTTCCCTTTACCGAGACACCATTGCCCTCGAGTTTTTAATGCTCATTAATATTCTATTTACAGCTGGGTTTCTGGGGAATGATGTGTCATGTTTTGATTCTTATTGTTGGAGACTTTACCTTAGGGTAAAAACCTGCAGCACCGTTGACCCAACCGACAAAAAAGATATGTCAAATTAAATTCATTAATTTTGTTTGTTTATTTATTTATTATTTTTTTTAAATTATAGTTTCGGAATTGGGTCCTGACGATTCGGGTCGAAACATCGTGGAGATAATTTTCAAATCAAGCTGGCTGAAAAAGGACCGTCCAATTTGCAAGATCGAACGGATATTAAAGGTCCACAATACCCAACGCACCATCCAACGGTTTGAGGACTGCCGTGACGCAGTGAAGACACGTGCGCTCGGAAGCACCAGAAAAAATCCGCGATGTGCGGCTGACGGTAATGAGCTGTTGCGGTTCCATTGTAGCGCCTTGTGGTGTGACCTCGGCTCACGTGGCTCGACCGGCTTGTGCGGCTCGATTCCCGGCTGCGGTGTCTGCAGTGTAATTCGTCATGGATTCCAGTGTAAGCCCGGTGGGCCCCCTGGTGTACGGACCACCGCTAGTAGTGGTAGGGCCCACGATTCGTTTGAATGCGGCGACGGAAGGCGACGTGCGATGTTGGTCTGCCGTGTAATCGCCGGGAGAGTGAAGCGGATCTCGGAGGAGGCTGCGACGGCGACAGCGACGGAGGAGGAGAATCTGTCGACGGCGGCAGCCTCATACGACTCCGTTTCACGACACGCCGGGATGTACTCCAATCTCGAGGAGTTGATCATTTTCAATCCAAAGGCTATCCTTCCTTGTTTCGTTGTCATCTACGAAGCGCTCCAAACCTAATTAACGACGTGGTTTAGCATAATTTTAATTTAGTTGTTTTTCCTCTTTTCACTCTCTATAGTTTTAATTTCTTTTTATTTAACTTTCTTGCTTTTATCTTTTACAATTTTCAATCATACTATTTCCTTTATGTGGATGTTAAATGCGAGTAAATAATAAGGGTATCTATATATTTAATGAGTTTCAAGAAATTTAGATAAGAGATTATGTCACTAGCTAGGGAAGGAAAAAAAAAAAAATCGATTTTCCTCTCTAGAGTGGTTTAATTTTTGCTCTAAATTTTGGGTGGATTCATTAAGTAGAAGCTTATTGTTGACTACATTTAATATTGACTTATAGTAATAGTATAACTGAAAAATGTTATTGCAAGAAGTTAAATTGAAAATTTTAAAACAATATAGACTCAGTTAAAAAAGCCAACTTTTAACGAATTTGATAGTGTAGCTAACTTTACGTTTTGTACAAAGCTTTTGACGCTGTATTAGTCGTAATTTGTGGGTATTAATTGTCATAAACAATTTTAATTGTTTTAAAGTGAATCAATTGCACGTATGGGTACGTATTATCAATCAATTATGTTACTTGAACATTTGTCTTTCCTCTTTCGGCGTTTTTATTTTATTATTATTATTACTACTAGTATTATTATTATTATTATTATTATTATTATTATTATTATATTCTGGTAAAGAATGATTGAATTTATTTTCTTTTTATGGGTAAGTTATGATGGAAGGAGGAAGGAGAAAAAAAAAATGAAGAGGGTCCACGTGAGAGATTGTTGGGAAACATTTGAAGGAAGAGGTGGGCCTTCGAAGTCTTTGGGGATTTGCTTTTTTGACCCGAAATTTAGACAGCCCTTCGTCATTTCATTTCACCTATATTATCAAAATAAGAAGCATATGCATGTTGAATTATTGAGCATTGGAAAATGATATATTCTATGACAAACATTATTTTCATCATTGATATTACATGCCCACTTCTTGCGAGGAATGTGTAGCTATTTGGCCTATGATTATCAAGAAGTCATGGAGTTCAATTTATGATGATCACCTATCTAGAATTAATATCTTAGGAGTTTCCTTGACACCCAAATGTTGTAGGTTCAAGTAGATTGTCTCATGAAGTGCGTGTAAGTTGATTCAGACACTCATAGATATATATAAAAAAAAATTAGGGTAGATGTGACATGAATAGAGACAGCTATAAGAGACCATCGTTTTGAAGGACGAACCACGCGTTAGGATAATTGTGACATGCGTTGATTAAGATCTACATGGTAGAGACTGTTATATAACATGAGTATTCATCTCAAAACCAACAAACAAAAAAAGAAGTAGTTCATCTATCTTATCAAGATCGCGAAGTCCTTTAATTTTTCAAATGTGGGATCCTCAACATACCCCTTAAGAGTATGCATCTTTGGGTTTAACATTCTTAGATCAGATCTCAAATTTTCTGTTTAGACAGAATGCTCATTTGAGTTTCATAGACTCTGATATACCATTTATAAAGTTCAATTTCAAAATGAATTAACAATAAAAGGAGTAACTCATCCATTTTATTAAGATAACAAATAATTAACTATTTCTTGAGCTTATGTTTTTTCACTCAAGTAGCCAAAATTAGAAGTCGTATTAGTTAATAATTAATATATATGGAGCATGATTTAGTTAATTCAATAATATATATCTTTTTAAAAAAAATATTTTGTGATGACATGCATGCAAGTAAGATTTGACAACAAATCTCATCTCCAAAGGACAGAGTCGGACTTGATTAAATTGAAGGGAATGATGATGAGATGCATGAATCTTGTGTATTTGATTGTCCTTCTCCATTATTGTTCATCCATTAAACTTAGAGGAAGAAACCTCCAAGCAAGGTTTTATTGAATGTTATTTACTTTTTCTGAAGAACTGACAAAATTAAAATATGTCGGATTCAGAAATGGATGTTGTTGGGTTTCTCTGTTTCTCAGCTCTTACTAATTTGATTTATCTGATCCATCCTTCAGTACTTTAGTAATTCTGATTTTACTGTCTGCATTTCGGCATCTAAAGTGGAAGAATCACCCAAAACAAAAGCAATAATGATATATTCTTTGTTTTTTATGCCCATTATTTTCCTTCTCTTTTGTTTTTCTCTTCTATTTTTAGGTTTATTCTTCTCCTATGTATCTATATATACCCCATCCTTTTATCTCTCTCTCTCTCTTTTTTTTTTTTTTTTTACCTCATAATTTTATGTTGGGTTATAAATATATATTCTCTCAATTATTTTGATATGTACTATAACAAAACAAAAAGGAGTTTCCATACCACAAGAGATAAGTCAAATTAAGGAGAGAGAAAATTAAAAAGATTAGAAGCTAAAAAGACATGTTTTCTTTTTTAAGAAAAAAATAAATAAAGATTTTGTATTTTTGAAAATTTACGATAGTGTTTGAGTAATCACCAATCCATGAATATAATGAACAGACATTGAATAGAAGTAATTGATTCATAAAGTATTTTTCATTTAAAAAAGAAAAGAAGATGTACGTTCAATAAAAAATGGGTTTTTATTATTGAAGTTTAATTTCAATTTTATTTATTTATTTATTTATTTTATGCACGTCGTAATGAAGGAGTAATTGTTTTATGTAATCTACTGTGTAACGTTAATAGTAAGGGTTTAAAGACTACATGTGGGTAAAATAAATAGTTTAGGAGATGGACAAAATTATAGTTTAGAGGAATGATTTGGAAGGTTTATTTAATTATATAATTACAAAACAGAAGCTTTTATATATATATATATATATTTATTTATTTATTTAAAATATGAATACCAAAGTTTTATAAACTAAATTGAATCTTTCAAAACTATATATTTATAGATCTTTTTTTTTCTCATTTGAATACAATAGGGTTGAGGAAGTTATCAAAGTGAACTTAACTCAACAATAATTAGCATGATCTTCATTTTCAAAGGTTGGAGGTTTATTTCTATATTCTTGCCGTTGTTATAATAAAAAAAATAGAAGTGGATAAATTCGAACTCCAAAATTTTTTGTCACTAATGAATGTATTATTGTTAGTTATGAAGGGATCCTATATGAAAACGTAGGAAGGCATGTGTCATTGAATTTTGTTTTGAAAAAAAACCGAAAAACAGAGAAATAAAACATACAAGATAAACAATTTCTAAGCATGCTTTACCGGGAAGAGAAAACTTATGCTTGAAGATCTTCTTCACTATTCTCAGGTAAGAAACTAGGATTGTGAGATCCAACCTTTGGAGAAGGGAAGTGAATTTACAGAGAATTTTTCTGTAAAACCTTTTGTGTGTGAGAGAGAATTCTTGTTCTGTCCATTGAGAAAGATTTTGCCAAAAAAAAAAAAAAAAAAAAAAAAAAAACGTACTCCTCTTCCCCGCCCAATTCACAGTTAAGAGGGGAATTAAATGAAGTGGAAGTTACAACTCCCCTCCACTAACATGATAGATAACTCCCAATGGTAGTTATCTTTTATTTAATTATATGTTAAATCTAATTTAATATATAATTAGATAAAAGATTTTTTCAAATATAGAAAAATGAACCAATATATTTACAAATATAACAAATTTCACTGTCTATCTATGATAAACTGCAATAGATTACTATTTGTGTCTATCTCTTTCATGATAAACATAGATACTATTTATCGCGATCTATCGCAGATAGTTTGTGATATTTTTCTATTATTTGTAAATATTTTCAACAGTTTTGTCATTTTAAATAATTTCCTTTAAATAAATCATATTAATTAAATTGTATTAATTAATTAACATTTAATAAATCAATATTTTAATGTATTCATATACGTTGCCTTAATTGCATCTCAGGCAATTAATATTCTCTTACTTAATTTGAACAATTCAAATTAATCCAAAACTAAATAGTGCTTATTTTACTCACTAGCAAGGGGATCTAATGAACCTAAATATTATAAGTTCCAATGATATGTAATTAAACTCTTTAATTAAAATAATCAACATTCATTAATTGTGGATCACTCCACTAAAAACTCACAGTTATACTCTTCATAGTGTATATATATTTTTGTGTCTATGGATATAACCAATCAACAATGAATCAACCCTTCACGAATTTCCCGTAAATACAGTTCGGTCAAATTACTGCTTCTGTAGTCACCTCTAACTCCTAAAGTACCATTGATCCCTTTAATGAACAATCAGTTTACAATCCAACTATAAACTAAATTCTTCTCGAGTTAGTGAAAGGGTGAGGCCTCATTGTTCAAGATGAGAAGAACTGAACTCCATCTTGTGTAGCTATGTTTCTAGCTCCCTACTCAAACAAATCGCCAAAATGGTAGGCTTATTGAGTCGGCAACACGAGCTAGTCTCACCCATAAAAATTAAAGGATTGCCCTCATAGACAGAAGTCTATAACTCACTCAAGATTAAGATTGAGTTACCTATGGTCATCTTATGAAATGTTAGTCTTTACAACAAACGACGTTATTAAGAGAGATTAATCATTTGTGGTTTTGTTTTATACAAACTCTTTATATAGAATACCTCCACTCGTATGTCTCTACATGAACGATTTGGATCAAACGTTTGTGACACTTACAACTCTTGTAATATTTACAAAGTGAGTCGTATCTGTAGTGTTGCTATGATAAGACACCCAACCTTATCCATATATTGTAGACCTATTAAGTTATTACTTGAACATGATCTACCTGTATATCTACTACATACATGTTCAAGTTGCATAAAATAACATCGGATCTTAGTTTATTGGATTGAGTTAATACAATTTAGATTTTGAATAAAATGCTTCTTATTTTATTAAATAAATAATTTGTATTTACAAACTACGAGACCCACGAGATTTAGGACACAAGCTCAACAAGTTGAGCTATGTTAGAGGTGGGAGATTTGGACCACAAACTTCATAGTTACTAACAAGTATGATGTCAATTGATACTCGATTTGGTATGTATATATATATGTATATTTTTTTATATAAAAAATAACATTATATTATTGTGAGGACATGGAAAGTTTGTGGTCCTTTAACACATCCACTCATAAAGTATTAATGTAGAACATATATATCCTCATCACTTTAGTTCAAACCATGTTTTCCACTCCCCAAGATTGCTATTAATAAACTCAATTTAGGGCGGGGCAAGAGGAAAATCAATAATGAAATATGTAATTACTCAAAATTGTTTGAAATATAGGGTGGGACAAGGAGGAAGTTATCATAAAAACCAAATTAATTAACCGCCCGTACTAATTTTCAAGTCAATGCTTCCAAGAGAAGTATCCTCTATTAAGTATTATTTAATTTTGTGTCGCATTTGTTTCCCCACTGCGAATTCAAAGGGGTGGATTCAATGTGATTTAATTATATGTTTCTTTCATTTTATACATACAAATTCAACCACTAATGATTAGAATTAACCTCCAAATATTTCTTCTTTTTACAATTAGTACAATTTTTAAAATAAAAAAAAAAATTGTTAGAAATAGTTTTTTTCAAGACACCAAAATTTACCACCAAACTATCTATTCGTTCTTTTGAGTTTTTCTAGTGGAATCTTGGTTAGGGTGAGAATTGAGATTCACGTAGTTTTATCAAATCTTACTTAATCTTTCTAGTCTTTTCAAAATTTAAAAATCACACTGCAAAAAATTACATAATTTAGAGAAATTTTAAAAAGGCAATTCTTTTGTATAATTGGTAAATCAATTTGAAAACAAATAGAAATTAGGTGCAAGATTTGAAAGATTATATGAGATTTTTTATAAAATTTAGAAAGATTATATAATATTTGGAAAAACCATGTAGATCTTGATATTATCTCTAGCGAAATTTCACCGAAAAAATCCAATGGTTCGATAGTTTGGATATAAAATGGAAAAAAATAAACCTTCTATTCAAATCTCAGTTCTTCCCGACCGAGATTAATACCAAGAAAAATTATTTCAATGAATTTTAAAAAAAAAAAAAAAAGTGTCCTAGTTGTTAAAGAGGAAAACATTTAAGGGTTATTTTTGACAATTTTTCAAACTCGGCCTTTACTGTTGAAAATAAGAAGTAAGAAAAAAAAATGTAAGATTCCTGAAACACCCCCCTCATTATTTTTCTCTGTCTTTTTTTTTGGCTGCTTGTAAACAATTTAAATGCTTTTTTTCGGGTACAAATAACATAAAGGGTTTGTTTTCAAATATAGTAAAATAGACTAATTTATTACAATTATAGCAAAATGTCACTGTCTATCAGTGATAGACACTAATAGGCATCTAAAACAATTTGCCATATTTAAAAATATTTCTGATAGATAGTGATATTTTGATATTCAAAAATATTTTCAACAATTTTGTCATTTAAAACAATTATTCTAAATGGTCAACATTAATATCTCATCGTCCAATTATGCTTATTTTGACAGAATTGATATAATTAATTTTTTTGGTAAAAGATATTTTTAAACCTTGAGATTTGAAGTTTATGTTGTTGGGACTGGTGTCCTAAATTTGTTGGGGTCTCGTAGTTTTGTAAATTGTAAATACATTTTATTTATTCAATAAAATAAGAAGTTACTTTGTTTATATTTTGCATTAACTCAATCCAATAAACTAAGATTCCATAGTTATTTTATGTAAACTTAAACATGTATATAGTTGACATATGAAGTTGGATTATGTTTAAGTAATAACCAAAAGGTTTGTAGTATAGGAATAAAGTTGGGTGCTTTATTATGGTAACACTATAGATAACACCCGCTTTGTAATTGTTACATAGAGTTGTAAAGTGTGACAAATGATTTAATCCTAATTGTTCATGTCGAGAGATGTGAGTGGGGGCATCCCATGCAAAGAGTTTGTATAAGATGGACCGTGCAATGTTTAATTCTCTCTGTAATCCTGTTAATTGAATAAGTTAACATTTCATAAGATGTCTGTGAGTGAGTCATAAACTTGAGTGAGTCATAAACTCCTGTCTGTGAGGGCAATCTTTTGATCTGTATGGGTGAGAGTAGCCAGATCGTCGACTCAATATGCCTACCATTTTAGGAATTTGTCTAAATAGGGAGTTGGGAACATATCTTCACAAAATGGAATTCACTCATTCCCACGTTTAGGGTAAGTAGATAAATTACTCCCTTAAAGACTGATTCTGAGTCTTGAACAATAAGACCTCACCTTCTCACTAGCCTTAAAGGGGTTAATTTATAGTTAGACTATAAACAATTTGTTCATTAGAGGGATCGGTGGTACTTAAGGAGTTAAATATAACTACAGGGGTAAAACGGTAATTTGACTCAACGGTAGTTATGAGTAATTTGTGAAGGGCCAGCTTACTCTTGTTTAGTTAATTATGTGGACATAGAAATATATCTATAGCGCGAAGAGTGCAACTGTAAGTCTTTAGTGGAGTGAGCTATTGTTAATGAATATTGATTAATCTCATATTATTGGAGTTTTTAATCTATAGGCCATAAAGCCCATTTGCTAGCTCATTAAGGATTTGTATAAGAATCAAATATTTTGGTTTAATTTGAATTGTTCAAATTAATACGGGGGTTAATTATATATGATACAATTAGTATAATGTATATAGATACATTATAATATAAAGTTTATTTTAAATGAGATTCAAAATTTATACCTTATGTTATAAAAGAGATGAATATTTGAATAAGATTTACATATTAATTATATGAATGAGATTTATATAAAAACTATAGGTTAAAATTAATATGAATGAGATTTATATTAGAACTATAGGTTATGTGAAAGAATGTTATTTGAATATGATTCAAATTTAAATTAAATATGAGATATTTAATTAATTAATTAATTATTAATTAATTTAATATTATTATTTAAAATAACTCCCACATAGGGGGAGTTATTTTTGGACACTCTCTCACATCTTGTTTAGGTAAAAAGAAAAGAGAAGAAGAAAGATAGTGAAGTTATTTACAAAAAAGTTCTTTGAGAAAAAGTTCTTCCCTCTCAAAAAGTTCTCTCTTCCTCTCACAATCATTCTCTCTTACCAAAATCGATAGAGAGCTCACCGTTCCTCCTTTGATTCTTCTTTGAGAATAACAAGGAATGTTTCTTGATGGTGTCCCAAGAAAAACCTGTGTATTACTTGTTAATGGTTTGCTTCATCGGTTCTTGATTTGGTGAGAAGAAGACATTCTATATCGAAGACGGTTTTTAAAGGTAAGAAACTTCTAATCCTTAAATTTTCTCAGTAGCATGTTATAATTATTTATTGTTTATCCAAGTATTGTGTTCTTTGTATTTTGTGTTTTTCAAAACAATATTATTGTTAATCACTCGCTACCTCTGAAAATTTAATTCCTTCACATGGCTATTAGTTGTTGATGTTTTAAAATAAACACTTTAGCTCCCAACTTTGTGAACTACTTCTAAATGATCCATCAGGTTTGAGTTAAACTTTAAAGACCAAATGTTTATTTTTGTAACGACCCGATTATTACATCCTAAACAGACCATTACTCAATGCATGCAAATTTCAAGAAAAGACACGACGCTGAGTAGTAAAAAAGAAACAATGCTATTTACGGAAATTTCTGTTTTATTTAACCCAAGAAAAAAAAAACAATGAATAACCATATAAAAATAATTTTTGGTTCGGGGTACCCCTAATAAAATCAACAAAATTCCGTGAACAGAAAAAAAAAACATTTACAAAATAGTAGACAAGCCTCAAAACAAAATTTGACAAAAGCTTATAAAAAAAACAGTGCTAGGCGGAAGCTACTACGGGTCCCGTGAAGCCATCAAGGATTCCTCTTGTCATTCGCCAGCACGTTCTTTCCCTTACCTGAAAAAAAAAATAAGATGAAAGGGTGAGCAATTATATTACTCAGTAAGTGACCCCACTACCGGAGCCGGGCTAGGCACCCAAGTCCTTTAAGTGCATTAGTCATACGACAGGCATATCTAACATACTTTTATAGGGAACTGGTTATACTGGCACCCAAGTCCTTTAAGTGCATTAGTCTTAAGACAGGCATATCTAACATACTTTTATAGGGAACTGGTTATACTGGCACCTAAGTCCTTTAAGTGCATTAGTCTTAAGACAGACATATCTAACATACTTTTATAAGGAACTGGTTATACTCTCCCTACAGTTGGATTTGGATGTCCACAAACCTCTGGAGCCCCGAAGGAACTCTTACCTCTGGTGATCCCGAAGGATCATAAACCTCTGGTGAACCCGAAGGAACACAACCTCTGGTGACCCCGAAGGACCACAACCTCTGGTGAACTCGAAGGAACACAACCTCCAGTGACCCCGAAGGAACACAACCTCTGGTGAACCCGAAGGAACACAACCTCTAGTGACCCTGAAGGACCACAACCTCTGGTGAACCCGAAGGAATCACAACCTCTAGTGACCCCGAAGGACCACAACCTCTGATGAACCCGAAGGAACACAACCTCTAGTGACCCCAAAGGACCACAACCTCTGGTGAACATCCAACCGACGTAGGGGAGTTACCACTACCCAGCACTCATGACCAATTTAAATTCTCACTCCTTTCCTTCCATGAATTTATACATTAACAGCGCTGTTTACAGACATCTCATAATACAAGCATATGCATTTCACATACATCCTTTAAAACATGGGAAACTCATACAAGCATGCTATATCACATGGGCTTAGGAATTTTACTCATCAAAGCAACTATACATATGGCAATTTCACACACATCCTTTAAACATGGGTAATTCATACAAGCATGCTATCTCACATGGGGCGTAGAAGTTTTACTCATCATGGCAACTAAACATATGGCGGGAAGGTGGTTCAGGTAGTAAAGTCACTTACCTAAGCAATTATATTAACTTATCCACACGGCAGTCTGTTGGAAAGTTCTTGGTCCACCAAGTGTGGCTTAACTCGCAGTTGCTCCAATCCTTTTTACCCAACACAATTCCTGGCCACCTAAGAGAATTTTTATCACATAAGTCTCAAGCATCAACAGTTTAACCAAATTACGCTATAAATTTTCCTTGGGTCCGAGGCACTTACTCGAACGTTACCGATTTGGTGATGAGTAATCAGGCGAGCGTTTGATTGAAACGGCAGCGGAGGAGCACCGGCGGTGGAAGAGAGAGAAATCCAGCGGCGGAAGAGAGAGAAACCGGCGTCGGCGGCGGCTGCCGAAGAGAGAGAGCGAGCTATCCGCGGAGGTGCTGAAGAGAGAGAGAGATCGGCGCTGAAGAGAGAGAGAGTCCGAAGCCGGCGCGGCGGCGCTGCAGCCGCGAGGAAGCAGGAGAAGATCGACGGCGCGGCTGGCGGCGACGAGAAGGAGAAGAAAAATCGAGCCGGCGGCGGCGGTCCAGTCGCAAGGAAGAAGAAGAAGAAGAAGAAGAAGAGAAGAAAGTCGACGCTGCGAAGAAGAAGGAGAAGAACCGGGGGGGGCGGCGCGCGAGAGAGAAGACCTTTTTTTTCCTTTTCTTTTTTTTTTATTTTGGCACACAAATCGAGGCCTATTTAAAAGAAACCCTAATTCCCTATTCCTTCCTCTTTTCCCATTTTCTTTTTCCAACCAAATAAAACAAAATCAAATAAAATCTTCTACACCTAAGATTTACCTCAATTATCCAAATCTACCAAAATTAATCACCTTTATTTTACTCGCCCCAAAATAAAATTATCCTTTTCTAAATTCCAAATTTTTCCTTAACTCAAATTTCGAAATTTTCCATCTTAGCTTAAATAAAGACATGAATACATAAAGATAACTATATTTTTCTTTTCACACATAATAACTTAAACTTATTTACTAGGAGGATTTACCTCAATGATTTGGGGTTGTTACAATTTTATCCAAAATTTAATTATGTCAATCATATTCACGACCATTTAAAACTAAATACACATGTAATCCAAACTTTGTTATTTTAATACACAACTGCAAGATGGAAATTGAATATCCAATCTAATGAAGAAAATTAAACTCATTCTAATACTGAATTCCAAAGTAAGAGATGAAAAGGTGCATCTTTCCATGCTTTTTTTAAAAAAAAAAATAAAATAAAATGAGAGTAACATAAATTCCCGCTGTGAATATCCATATCCAACTCTGAATCTTTCCCTCAACATGTGGGCTTGAGCTTTGCCGGCCCATGTAGTGAGTGGTACATTTATGGTCCCTTATCTTCATTACATACCCCAACTAAAAAAACAAATTCTTAAACCACAAATTAATATACTTTAACTATGCTACTGTTCTTTTTCCTCAAAAGAAAGAAGAACAAAGAAAAAAGAAAAAAAAAAAAAAAAAACTATGCTAATGTTTTCTCTAATAATAACAATACATAACTATACTATTCTTTGTCGACTTGAGACTAGCTTACTAAACGAGAGGTTAAAAGTTTTACCATTTGAGTCTATATATTATTGAATTAATGAAAAATCATGCTAATAAATTCATATCTTTTAATAGGTAATTTTGGACCAAAAGAATAATCTAACAAATTAAAAAACAAAAAGGAAGTCAAACCTATCCCTCACTCATCCTTGGCCTCCCAGGCCTCAACTTAGGTTGAGGAGCCCCATTAATGCACGAGGCGTGTCTAGCAGGACTCCAATCCAATCAAATTACAAATTATCTTATCAAATTAGGAGATAATTAGATTTTTAAAGTAGACAGGAGAAAACCTAAGTCAATCATCATTTTAACTCCCACAATGGTAATTCGAATCTTACTCTCGAACTCCCTAACTTCTACTTTATTTCCCTCTCAACTTAAGTATCAAAGTGTGTGGCAAACACTACATTGGTACACAAGTTTCTCTTTTGCATACTACGTTTTTTTTTTTTTTTCCTTTCAAACAAATTCATTACTGGTAAAGCATGAAGGTTAAGAGTATATCTTCTGTCTGAATATCGATATGAACAATTTTGTTCTCTAAAACATGATATGTGATATGAACTATTTATTTTAATTTTATATTTATTGTTTTTAATATTAAGTGCTACTATTAATATATTACATATAAGAGTTGTTTTTAAATATAAGAAAATGAACTAAAATATTTATAAATATAGTAAAATTTCACTGTTATCTGTGATAGACTAAACACAAATAGTAGTTTATCGTAATCTATCGCAGATAGACTATTATATTTTTGTATTATCTGTAAATACTTTCAAACAGTTTTGTCATTTAAATAATTTCCATACATAAAATTCAACTTTTAAAAAAATAAAAAACAAAATTTTGTAATCCATTTTTTTAATATATCTTATAATCTGTTACGGATTTGAGCAAGAGATGAGATAAAAAATTAGAGTGAGGGTTGTGATGTCATTATTGTGGAAATGCTTTAAAACAAGAAACAAAGTACAAGACATAATTATAGCGTCCTACAAAAATCATTGTATCAAGTCCCCTCCCTATTAATAAATCCTCATCTTATAATTTGTCATTTTACAAAAAGGGGTATTTCAGTAGACAATTATTGGTTAAAAATCAGCCTCAATTATAGGGCATTTCAGTCCATTGGACCACTTTGACCCTTCCTCCTTCTCATGATAACTCATTTACTAATTACTTCCCCCCACACTAATTTTTCTTAATTTTATATAAACTATGTTTCTTATCTGTTTAATTAAACTCATAATATCATTTTGGGCTCCGCAAAAGGTTTTGAACATCAAAGCATTGCACCCTAAAGTTGCCCTCTCTAACACTTGTTTTATCAACAAACGGGCCACAACCTCATCATTCTTCGCATCTTTTCCCTATCAAAACTTTGGGGAATATTTCGTTATTATAATTTTTAGTCCACGATGATGCCAACATTAATCTTATATATATTCACGACATTATAAGAAAAATCATGATATATAAGTGTGATGGCAAAATTTGGCTAAAAAAACTCATTTGACCTACTTCACGTGCTACCCCTAGTAAATTTTTGTATTTGGAGAAAGATCAATCAACAGCAAAGCAATCAGAATCACGCACTGGTGTCGTACTAGCCACATACACTTTGGTGCTTAAGTCAATTTTCAACTGGGATTGAACTTTTATCGCAAAAGATAAACTTGCCTAGAATTATCATGCTCTCTACATACTGAAGAAAAAAATTAAGTTGGCATTGTATATATATAGCATGATAATTATATATTATGTAAGTTAATTTTCTTCCTTAAAAGTTCGCCCTAAACTTTGTGTTAAAAACTAATCAGAGTGTCTATGTCAAACATCACACCAACCCCGATGTGTGATCTTGGTTGTTTTATAGGTGACCTCTTCTCCAAAATACAAATTCACCATCGATGGCATGTAAATAAATTTCCTTGGCAAAATTTTACACAAAATATAAGTGAACAATATCTTATAAAAATAAAGTCTATCTAATGAACTTAAAGTAAAATTTTCAATATTATACTATTATAGAAATATACAAGAGATTAGGTTATCTTAACAATCTTCGATCACGTCATTATAAATCAACTACATTTATTACTATATCAAATCCTTTTTGTTATAATGTTGTTACAGTATTTACTGTTTTCTTATTATAATTTAGACTAAAATAGTCTAAATCTCAAGCCTCCATATATTTTGGATTATAAGTTTGTGTAAATTTGCAAACAAAATAAACGAAATTAGGAAGTTTATGATTATTCAATTTTGTTTGTTTGCGTGAGTTGGAATTCTTCATTGAATCAAACCCAAAGGAATACTTATTCTACATTCTCAAATACCATAATTAATGAGGGAAAAAAATGTCATTTAATACTCGTTTTGATTGGGGCTACATGAATTTGTTTTTAAAGAGAAATGATTTGGGCACATGGAGAGTTGGGAAGGAAGCATCTTTTAATTTAATTTTTTTTTTTTAAAAAAAATTTTGCTCTGACTACATGCTCTGCAAATCTTCGCACATAGAAACCCCTTTGAAAATCTCAATCCCTCTTTTTGAACCAAAACATAAATTTCAAATTTCTATATATAAATCACAATAAACGACACCCATTATAGCATTCCCCATTTCCCCAGAGAATTTTTTACACAAATATGCAAAGGCCTAAAACCACTGAAGCCCTTATCACTGCTTCTTCTTCCAACTCTCTTAACTTCTCTTCCATGAAGCTCTTTCATCGAATCCGCAAGATACTCGTGCGCTTCGTCTTCTCCCTCCCGTCTCGAGTGTCATCGTCGTCATCGTCGAGACGAAGAACAAGCTACGATAAGTCGTTTGATCCACCAAAAACATCATGCAGCTCCTATTACTCCTCCCACTCCCACTACGACGAGGCCATTGCCGATTGTATCGAGTTCTTCAACAAGTCGTCACAAGATGGGGTTTTTGAAGCTCAAAAACCAATCACCTTGGTATGATATATATTCAGAATACACAAACAAAATACCCCACATATTCGAGTGGACAATATCAAATCATTATAGAAATATGAAGAGCGTCTGTTATCCATTCGAGAAAATTTGGTTTGTCATTTGATTTGTATGTGTCTTTGATTGTTGTATTCATCTCTACGCTTTTTATTCGTGGACTCAAACGAATTCTAAGCGTGTTGTGTTGCAATTTGTGTGTTCTTTTACTTTTCTTTTGCGTACTTTTGGTATTGGTTCTTAAATTTCAATATCAAACATTTTTTAAGTAATTCAAAATGACAAAAAAAGGAAAAAAAAAAAGTTTATATATATGCATGGAATTTATTATTACATAACCAACCTCATGATTCAAGCTACGAAATCCGCCGTGAAACAGTCTGAATTTATTTGGTTAAAAAAAAGGAGTGGTGTCTCTAATTTCCTTTTTTCTTGGAAAATATGCCGGAAATGAGAGGGATTAATGTCTTCTTGATCTTATTCTTTTCCCTTCTAAGAGAGGAGAGCCTGTCCAATTTTTCGACGGCGGCAGGCGGGGGAATGGCGAGGTGAGCTACGGCGGCAGGAGGGTTTGCAAAAGTGACATAACGTTTCTTTTGGAATTCCATTGAATCAGTCTCTACAAGTTTTACATCTTGGGATAATGAAGATAATTCTCGTTCCTTTAAGAGTTGAAGCTCTCTTTTGGTCTTCTCCAGCTCTTCTTGAAGAGATGAAAGGCAATGAGCCATTACCATGCTTTCTTCTTTGGCTTTTGAAAGGCTTTGCTTTGTTTCTTCTAATTCAGCTGCAACGTTTCCCAACTTCAATTGGCTTTCCCCATTTCTCTCTTTACGCAGTTCATGATCTCCCCCATGCATCTAATTAAAATCCCATACTTTACATTAATCAAATTCTTGTTTTATATTATACACATCATCCCACATGCTCAATATCAACATAATTATTTTACACTTAACTAAAACCTCACAAATTTAACCTACAGAGAGTTACTTACTTTTGTTTAACTTTTTTTAAAATAATAAATAGTTGAAAACTTGAAATTTATTACTAACTACTGTTCTCTATATCTTTACTTGGAGACCATGACTTTTTTTTTTTTTTTTCTTTCAAATACAATATTGGTTTTTTTTTTTTTTTTTTTTTTTTTTTTTTTAAAAA
>QLSR01001487.1:1079452-1201489 GCA_031780015.1 Citrullus colocynthis
TTTTTTTTTTTTTTTTTTTTTTTTTTTTTTTGACTTTTAAAAAAGTTTTTAATTGATTTCTAAACTTCTAAGTTGTGTACACTAATTGTGATACTAATATTTTATTCTGACAAAGTGAAGAGAAAGGAGGAAGGCTAGTTTAATTAAATTAATTTATTTATATTTGAGATGGCTAATCCCCCTCTTTTCATTCACCTGGAAGGCTGGAATAAACAAATTATATTTTTTTAAAGGTAAAGTTTTTAAACTTCTCTATTTTTGTCCCATCTCTCATAATTTTCAATTGAAAGTTTACATACAAAAAGTTGTGTTTCGTAAATTTCTACTCTATCATTTGGCTTTACAAAATTTTTAATAAGTTAATAAACTGTTAATTTTGTGCTTTTGATATGTCTCTCTCAATTATTTTATTTATATTTAGTTCAAACATACATATCACACAGTATAAAAGATTATTTAAGATTTACATAATTGATCCATATTTTTTTATAGTGCGAGTATGAATAACACAATGACAAATTGTTTAATACAAAAATAAAATTTGGAGTTTATTAGCATTTTTTTAAAAAAAAAAAAAAGTAAAAGAAAAGAAAAAAGAAAGACAATTTGAAATTTAGAATATATTAATAAATTATGAAGGATTATCTAAGACTAGCTAGTATAATAGTTTTAACCTCTTTTTCATTGATTTCTTTAAGAACACAATTTGTTGAAACTTTCATGTCCTTTCCTTCAGTACAATTCATTGGTTTTTTTTTTTTTTTTTTTTCCAACTTAACCACACAAAATAATATGACACGTGTATTATTCTATTTGATGATTCATTTAGGATATCTTCCTTCAACCCAAAGCAAGGAAGACAACTAGATTCCAAAATAGAGTTTTGCTCTCACTGAACAAACCAAATAAAAATAAATATTTGGGAAGTATCAATTTATACTTGTAAATTTTAAATTTTGTCTATTAGAACTTTAAAATAATAATGGTATGAATTTTATTAAAAACGAGTAATGCATAATTTTTACATGCTGTGATAATTAAATATATAGTAAAAATTCAATTTGAGCCATTTTTTATATGCTTGTCTCCTATTTTTCTATGCTTATTTAAAAAAGAATTATAATTGTTTTATACTTTACTTAGAGTAATTTTTGGTGAAGAATAATTTTATTAAAATGATTTTGAACGGGTTTAAAATATAACCCACTAAAAATAATTACATAATCACTAGCAAATAGTCTAAATTAGTTCAATGATGAGAATTTAGGGTTTATACAATCATTAGTTTTAGGTTTAATTTAATACAACTTCAAAGTTTAACGATATAAATTCAAGATTTAAAAAAAAAAAAAATTCGATCAACAAGGAACTTCCCTACGAATTTCCATACTCTCGCACATAAACCACAAAATTGTCAAAATAAGTACGAATCAAATTGACATAAAATGGATAAAAAAAAAAAAAAAAAAATCTAAAGTTCAAACCTCTCACCCATATTCAACTAAAAAAATCAGTTGATTATGTCAACCTAAACAGTACACTTCAAACCATTCAAGATAAAAGTTTAAACTCTCAAAAAATCAAAGAGAGGTAAATATTAAATGCTTTAATTTCGACAGAAACATCGAACAAAACCAAGAATTTGAGCACTAAAAATAAAATATATAAAAAAAACAAAGGAGTAACAAGAAGGAGACCTGTTTAAGCCTGTTGCTATAAAGTTCTCCAGCCAAAACTTTGTCACCAAACAACGTAACTGCTTCCTTCACTGAACCAAATGGCTTTCTCGTATCAATCTCTGCTCTTTTAAATCTCACACTTCCATTTTCCATCTTAAATGGAAAAGAAAAGAAAAAAAAACCAAAAAAAAAAAAAAAACCACCAAATTAAACTTGGGGTTTCTCTAGAAATTTGTGACCAAAAACAGAGAACAAGCCTTCAATTTTTTTCCAACTTCAAAACAGAGAGAGAAAGAAGAGTGAATTGGGGTTTTGAAAGGAAGAAAAACAGAGAACAAAGAAATATGGAAATTAAAGAAAGATAGGTATAAGACGGTAGCAAAAAAATATTAGAGGCATTATCAAAGTAGCAAAGCTTCGTTTCTTGGCTTCCAAGTTAATGGAATTCTGTTAATTTTGAGGCAAAAGAGAGTGACAGTTGAACAGTTGGCCATAACGTACCAATTATATACTTTATATATAAATATATGTATTTGAAAATTGAATTTGAATACTTAGAAAAAAATAATAATAATAATAACTTATATGCTTGTAATTGAAGTCAGAGTTGGGGTCTATTTTTCTTCCCTTTTTTCACTTAGTAAAGCTACTGTGTAGTTACTTTAATCAACAAATACTTAGCAGACGAATTAAGCTTCTAATCTATTCCTCTTTCTATACGCATCTCTCCCCTTTCTTCTTATTTATATTTCATATTCTTCTTTCTTTTAAATCATTTGGCGTCTGATTATTATTATTATTATTTTATTTTTTTATTTTTGTATGCATAATCAATTGTTAGCTACATTTCCATTCTTTTCCTATCGAATTAATGAATGTTGTTAAATGAGTATTTTATAAGCTAACATGAACATGGTTTCATTAATATAATATATATATCATCTATTTGAATAAGAAATTTGCATTAATCAAATAGTTACGTTATTTTTTAAATCAATGACAAAATAAATTTTAAAAAACATTGAATTTTGGGATAATAACAAGTTGATTTGTGCCTCATAAATTCAAAATTGAAAACAAGATAATAATGTCACGATGGTTGGGTTGAATAAGTTAAGCTTGGTTCAATTACTTGAACCGATGAGCCATCTAAACTCATCTTTAATCCATAAAAACTCTATAAAGTAGATAGAGTTCTTCATTTTAAGAATTCAAAAATTAAATACTACAGCAAAAAGTGACTTTTATGACATAAGGATGTAGCCAAATTGATGTGCAAGGGAAAAAAGTGTCAAAAATGGAAAAACACAAACACTAAAATGGCGGGGAAAAACGCAAGTTTCAATTTTTTTTCATTTATGACCATTTTTTAATGTCCCTAATTTATTACATTTATTAATTAAATTATCATTAAATAAATTTAATAATTTACAAGAAAATAAAAATATTTTAAGAAAAAAAGGAAAAATCCCCAATCGACGTTTTCTCAGCCGCCCACACGCCATCCGCCGCCGCTTACAAAAGATCAGCGTCGTTCGTCGCCGGCCCGTCACCTGCAGCTGTTCGCTGCCGTTCGATCGCCTCCGTTTGTTACCGTCCTCCGTTCTCTTCAGGTACTCTTCTTCTCAAGCTTCAAATTTCCCCCAATCTCACTCTGCTTCAGCTCAGATTTTCCCAACCTCACTTCTTCGCAGCCGTTGAAACTGGTTCAGGTTCGTTCGCCGCTGGGCGGTCGTCTGGATTCGTTTGCCGCCGTCCGTTCGTCTTCAGGTATAGTATAGATGTTCTCAAGTTTCAGATTTCGAGGGTTGTGTTTGAAAAGCTTTGATTTCTCTATTAGTTTGTTTACCAACCAAAATTTTGTAGAATAAACATAAAGATACGAAAGAAAGGGGGTGAAATTCAAGTTTAGTTATTGAAGTTTTATGGTTGTGTTCTAAATCTCCTTCAAGGATAAGAAGTAGATTCTCTCTGTAAATTTTCGTTCTATGCTAAATTTTTGTGCTTCGTTTCGATTTGAAAGAAATTTCACCGAAAGGAAAAAGTTTATCCACTTTTCTTTCATAGTTAAGTGACTCGATTGGAGATTTTGAGAGTTGTTTGGGAGACCAACTTCGTATGTTATCGACATTTTATGCTATGTCCATCAACGGTAGATTTAGTCCTCATTATCACTGATGATTCGTTGCTCAACTCTAGCAACCACTTGTGACGACTACCTTCAACGGCCAACTTCTGCGGCCACCTCTGACGATCACCTCCAGCAACCACCTCCGACAACCAATTCTAGCAACCACAAGTTGCAGCCAACTCTAGCACCATCCAACCACTACTGTTGATGGCCAACTCCAGCATCCTCCAACGATGGCCACTCCACCAACTCCGACGACTATTATTATAAATTATAACTACTACAAATTTAGGTTTTATGAACAGGCAATGTTTTTGTTTTGTTGATGCTCGTGACTATTGGCATTTTAGGAATTCAAAAATAAAATAATTTTAAAACCAAAACAAAACCAATTTCTTGCGTTTCTTGGATTGTTTTCTTTTATTTTATGTCATCCCCGTGTAAAGGCATCCATATGCGGTTAGTATGTTTGAATCTCTCAATTTCATAAGGTCCCAAATTCCTTTAACCAAATTATTTATGTTTGAATCTCTCAATTTCATAAGGTCCCAAATTCCTTTAACCAAATTATTTGTCTTTATGTCTTTTTAGGGGCTAATTACCAGGAATTGTATTTTCTATTATTATACAATAAACAAACCATGGATGATGAAACATAGGATGTCTAGCAAATATGAATAAATTCAATGAACATATTTATTGAATTTGGTTTTCGTCATAGCAATGGTTCCAAGTCAATTAGATGTCCATGTTTGAAATGTGGGAACTTATTTCCAAGGATGTTAGTATAGTTAGGTATCACTTGTATGGTAATAGAATTGATCAAAGCTATAAGGTATAATTTTAGCATGACAAACACTTCGACCACCAAGAATGTTAACAATGAATTGAAAAATCATTTGAATAAAAATTATGAAAAAGATGATGATTTATTTAATGTAATGGACATGGTGCAAGCTACTCGTGATCAATTTTTTGATGTACTCAATATGTTTGATGATACTAAGAAGCCCTTATACCCTGGATGTAAAAAATTTACAAAATTGTTAGCCCTCTTAAGATTATACAATTTAAAGATTAGGTTTAGATGGAATAATTCTAGCTTTTTTGAATTTTTGTCCATAATAAGTGATCCCTACCTGAAAATAATGAAATTCCAATTTTCATGTAATGAAGCGAAAAATACATTAGGTGCCATAGGTTTATGTTACTAAAAAAAAAAAAAGATGCATATCTGGACGATTGTTGTTTGTATATAAAAGAGTATGCAACCATCACTAAATGTCATAAGTGTAACTTATCAAGATGGAAGATACTTAAGAACTCAATTGAAGAGAAAAAAAAAGGAAGTGACTGCTAAACAGTCGGGGTACTTTCCAATAGATCCAATGTTCATAAGGATGTTTAAGAGCTCTAAACATGTGAAGAATTTGTTTTCTATGATGCATGCATAGTGTCCTAAATTATTGGGAGTGGTGGAATGCGGTTATTATGTCATGCAGTTTATGTGTGATATAATATTGTCCAAGAACACTTCAATTTCTAGACATAGTACGATATATGCAACTTCAAACAATTTCAAATAAGATTTTTTGTATCATGGATTAAGAACCATTTTGTTGTCTACAGATGAAAGGTTCACCCTCTACTTATACACAAGATGACATTAACCATGGGCAATCAAAATGGGTTGAACTTGTAGAATCGCACATATATTTTGCATTATATGTGGTACTTTGGTGTTTTTGTTGCTTTTGGTCCAATTTTTTTGTATAAAATATTTTTTTAGAGAAGAAAGACACATCTGTACATACCAATCTACATATTTTGGAGCATTAAGAACAATAATGGTGAGTTATTAAGTGTTCTAGGACATGTTAAAATTACACTTAGATTGTTATATTGTATACTAATTTAAGTATTGATCACATTTTATTATAGAAAGACGTAATGTGATCAATCTTTAAAGAAAAGTATAGGTTGAAGAAACATTTTTTTGTGATTCAAGTAACTTATAGGTGGCCAATAGGTATGTGATTTTTGTACATGTTAATTCCTCCAAACAAGAAACAGGAAAAGAAATCAACTTTCACTATTGATGTCATATTGTTTTTGATAAATTTTTTAGTTTCCTATTTTTGTTCCTTTCTAAGGATACAAGGATACTACTATTAAGTGTTCTAGGGCATGTTAAAATTACACTTAGATTGTTATATTGTATACTAATTTGAGTATTGATCACATTTTATTATAGAAAGACGTAATGTGATCAATCTTTAAAGAAAAGTATAGGTTGAAGAAACATTTTTTTGTGATTCAAGTAACTTATAGGTGGCCAATAGGTATGTGATTTTTGTACATGTTAATTCCTCCAAACAAGAAACAGGAAAAGAAATCAACTTTCACTATTGATGTCATATTGTTTTTGATAAATTTTTTAGTTTCCTATTTTTGTTCCTTTCTAAGGATACAAGGATACTATTTGTTGTTTTATATTATGGGTTTACTACTATTTTGATGAATTTTGTTAGCATTGCCATATGCATGTTTGTTTGGCACTAGTATATTATGATTTGAAATCGACTTCTTATATATTTTGGATTGAGTAGACGAACTTTCGTTCACTTGAATATTGTTATAATCATTAACATGAATGTATTGTGGGTATAAGTAGTCATTATATCAATGTTCTGTAAGTAAAATATTTATCCATTTTATTATGGGTGTTTGTACTGGTGGATGTAGGTTATGACATCAATGTTTTGGCTGGCAATATCCATGAGTTGAATAGATTGTTGACATTGGAAAAGTAAAACCTTCTTTTATTATTATTGTTATCAATATTGTTGTCTAGAGTTGAACTCTAAAATGATTTTGTTTTCTTACTAGGTTTTGCAATAATTAGAAGACCTCTTGAACTTCTGAAGACTAAGCGGTCCTTGAAGATTGAATAATTCTTGAAGACTAAAAGTCCTTTCAAGTCGTCTAAGTTTAAAAGTTAAGTGTATGCATCAAAGAAAGAGAATCTTAGGATAGAGTGTTAGAGATCGAATCACATCCAAACAAATCAACATAAATTCAAGTTTAACTTTACGAACTATGATTCTTCAAAAGTTTCATGTGAATATCCTCAACTAAGAAGTCAGAATTTTGAATCTATTATTTCGTACAAAGTTGATGAGTTGTGACAATTTGAAAATCTTTATTGCAAATATTGAAGTTGAAAAGGACACGAGAGAGTAGGATCACCTATTAAACAAAAGTTGGTTTTTCTTATTTCACAAGCTAGTACATGCCAAACAAGAAGAAGAAGAAGGAGCAGAGGAAAAAGGAGCAAAAGTAGAAGAAGAGGAGGAGAAGAAGAAGGATTGTTTTCAGATATAGAAAAATGAACCAAAATATTTATAAATATAGCAAAATTTTTCTGCCTATCTGCAATAGACTGTGATAGACTACTATCTATGTCTATTTGATAGTAGTCTATCGTTGTCTATCGCAAATAGATTGTGATATTTTACTTTTATTTGTAGATATTTTCACAAACCAGCAGGTTTGTGATTTAAAATAATTTCACTAATAATAAGAATAAGAATAAATTTTTTTTAAAAAATGTGCCAAATTCTTCACTTTTCAAATAATAAGAATAAGAATAAAGAAAAAAGAAAAAGGTGCCAAATTCTTCCTTTTCAAATAAATAAATAAATAAATAAATAAGGTGCCAAATTCTTCCTTTCAAAGGAAAAAAAGTGTCATATATATTCTTTCTTTTAGTTTGTTTGAGACGGTGGAATGAATTCATATATATGGAGTTTATATGTTTGTGGAATTCATATGCATGCAGAATTTATATATCTGTGTTTTAGGTGTTAAATTCATGTTAGAATATTTGATATAGTTTTTTCTAACATAAATAATATGTTGTTATGGTAATTATTTTTGTTTGAAGACATTTTTTAATCAATAATTTTACATATATATTTTTTTAATAAACTATGAGCTTCATCTTGTGTTATTGTTTTTTTTTAAGTACACATGTAATGTTGGGAGTTTTGGGAAATAGAGTTTAGCATTTTATTTTTTGATTATGCATTTCAACTTTTTTGTTTTTTAATATAAGTAATGATCTTACAAGTTTGTGCATGTAACGTTTCAATTAAGTTGGACACAATTATATTAGATTTATTGGAATAAACCAAACTTGAATTTATATTGTAAGTGAAATATTCTTAAAATGTAATTGTATTATAATAACTATTAATGGTCATGTTACATGGTTGGCACAAAAAATTTGTAATAAAACCCATATTCTCCAACTCAATTATATGATACAAAAGAATTTATATATGATTTAGGCCAACAAATGGCCAAGTCCACTTACACAAAAAGAAATTACATAAACATCCATCCAAATCCTCATCTAATAGATATGTTCGACAATTTTAATCGCCTCCCAAACTGTAGTTCATACTTATCTTTTTGCTATCATACAAGCTTTTGTTTGGATTAACTTGGAAAAGAAAATATTTTTTAGAAAGTTATTTTCATTTAAACACTTTTGATAAAAATTGTGTTTAAAATAAAAACACTCATGTGTTTAATAACTCTTTCTCAAAAAGTGTTTTTATATACAAGTTTTGTTTGGTTTGTTATATGTTAAAAGTGTTTTTTATTAATGCCAAATTATAAATAATGATTATAAAATACTATGAACCAATAATTTAAAATAATGGTTGTCAGAGTTGGTGATGGTGTTTGCCGCGGGATGTTTTTGAAATTGGTTGTTGATGTTGGTGGTTGGATGTGGTTGGATTAGCCACCAACGACGATCATAGGAGGAAGTCTCCGGAGTTGGTCGCTAGCGAAATTCACCAGAGTCGGCCGCTAGCAAAAGTCATCAAAGTTGGTCGTCAAAAGTGGCAACGGGAAATATCGATAGTAATAAGGGTTGAGTCTACTATTAATGGACATAGGTACAAAGTATGAGTGACATACAAAATTGGCCTCTTAAACACTGGGTTGAGTTGATATCTCAACTCATACCCTCACCCCAAATATCCCTCTTATTTTTACAAAAACCGCTTATGCTCTTTTATTTCCACGTCCAGTAGTAAAAAACTATGATACTTAATTAAATTACATTTTGTATAATTGCAATTACTCTCAAGCTTGGACGAGTTTAATGGGTTAAAGGCATTGGAAATTTAAGTATAGTATCTTCATTGCGGCTAAAAATTCTTCTATCATTCTTTAAGACTATATACAACAACGATAATCATTACCTAATTATGAGAACTAGTAGTTAACAAAAAGGAAGGAAAAAAAAAACTTTTTGTTGGGTTGTACATTTGGGCACCATATACCTACAATTGAATACCATGGCATTTGGAGAATGAAACGATGTGCTTCAAGCACTAACTAAAAAAAACAATTAAAAAAAAAAAAATGACCTTTGCTGGAAGCACTATAATGTTAATCATAGATAGTTAAATATATCATGAAAATAATATTCTTTTAATAATCAGTCACACTATCCTCTTAAATAATTTCTCAACAACATTTCTTTTAATATTGTAATTGAGGTTATAGCAAAATAATTAAATTAGAAAAATTTATTCAAATTAAGGCTAATTATTTAACCTAAAAATATTGGGAGTATAATCACAATCACTAATTGAAGTACTTAGAAATTAGCAACTTTTAAGTTGTTGATTTAAAGACATTAAGAATAAGGAGTGATGTTATTTAGTTTGGACAGTTGTTAAATCTTAATTGTTTAATCATGATGGTCTCACAAAATTAGTTGTACGAAAGGAGTGAAACTCCAAAATCTTACAAAAACCTTGGAATTCCAACAAAGATTAGGGAAATTGAAAGATGTGCTGTTGTAAAAGAGACAAAGTGAGATCACTAAAACACCTGAAGATGATACATATAAATTCACACCAACGAAGAGCTCCAAGAAATTGTCTTGAATTCCAATTGACCAAACTAAATTTGCTGAAAAGCTCCAGTCCACTTCGTCTTCTCCGCACCCCTCTTTTTTCATTTCTCTCCATCTCTCTAAAAATCTAGATTTGACCAAACCCTTCTTTTCAAATTAAGATCTTTATTCAAAGTTTTGATCCTGTTTCAAGTTTCAACTACCCCCACCTCAAAACACCTTGTTCCCTCTTGGTTGTTGCAACTGTGTATCAACTCCTTCCCTTTCCTCTCTCCCTGCTTTTCACCGCTTCTTTACAATGTCGGTCGCCGTCGTTGGTTCTTTCTTTCCACTAAGATCTCCGACGTGGAGGGACCGCCCTCGTTTCACCATGGCCGTCCGATCCAAACCGGTCTCTGTTTCCCCAATTTTGACTAAGTTTCAGAAAGATTGCGACACCCCTTTGCCGGTATTGCGCCACGTGGCCGATTCAATGGCCAATGATATGCGAGCTGGGCTTGCCGTCGACGGCGGCAGCGATCTCAAAATGATTCTTAGCTATGTCGACACTCTCCCTAGTGGGTAAGTTTCAAAGTTCAAACCTTTCGCATTAAAACTACGTCGTTTTAAACTAATTGTTGATGGATTTGTGAAAAGGAACGAGAAAGGGTTCTTTTATGCATTGGATCTCGGTGGCACTAATTTCCGAGTGCTTAGAGTTCAATTGGGTGGGAAAGAAGAGCGTGTTATTTCCACTGAATTTGAACAAGTTTCAATCCCTCAACACCTAATGTTTGCCACATCCCAGGTTCATTGCTTCTACTCTGCATCAATATTCTCTACTATTATGGAATAAAAAACAAACTTAAGCATATAGATTATCATCGCTCGTGAACTTGAAAATTTAGCAAAAGACTTTAAGAAGGGACTGTCAATACTAAATGGAGAGAAAAATGACAATATTAAAGGTCGAATACGAACTTTAACTCTAAGATCATGTTCACTTTAAGCTACCACGGTATCAAAAAGCTTTAAGGAGATTGAGTTTGGACAAAATATTAGAAGTGCAGTTGTCCCACGTTCGAAAAGTTCAAGGAAATGGACTCCAAACATTATAAAAGGAGCCTATGCCTTCGGTTTTGAATCGTCCTAATTAGAAATACATTAAGTTAGGTGTGCTAACTCTAGTTCAACTCTCTTCTGTATTCTCTAATTTGAGAGTGGGATTAAAGAGTGTGAGTTGTATAAAAGCTTTAAAGGAGTGCTTTTTTCTCCCGTTTGGAGTTTTTTCATGATAATTTCTTGTGTTTCCAGTTGAATAATATTAATTTGGAGACAATATCATGTTAAACTAGATTTAATAATTTATTGATATCCTTGGTGTCATCTGTTGACAATGAACTTCCTTGCTGTTCTGAAGGAGCTCTTTGATTTTATTGCTTCTGGTCTGGAAAAATTTTTAGAAAGTGAAGGAGACAAATTCCACCTTTGTCCTGGAAGAAAGAGAGAGATTGGATTCACATTCTCATTCCCTGTGAAACAAACTTCCATTGATTCTGGCATATTAATCAAGTGGACTAAAGGTTTTGCTGTTTCTGGAATGGTACCATTTTTTTCACCATATTTTCACTTGAGGGAATGTCAAAATGATCTTGCCACTGATTATTTCAAACTTATAACAGGATGGGAAAGATGTTGTTGCTTGTCTAAATGAAGCCATGGAAAGGCGAGGACTAGATATTCGTGTTTCGGCCCTTGTATGTTCTTCCACCTATAACCAACTTTACAAATGCTTCTACTTTGATGCAATCTTGATTGTTTATAATCGAAATTACAGGTTAACGATGCTGTTGGAACCTTAGCTGGAGCAAGATACTACGACGACGATGTCGTGGCTGCTGTGATTTTAGGTACAGGAACCAATGCCTGTTATATAGAACAAAAGAATGCTATTCCTAAGTTGCAAGGCCCGGCATCTTCTTCAGGGAAAACAGTATGTACAAGACCTCTATTCGTCTGGTTTAGTAAATTATTTTATCGACCACAACTTAATCTCGTTTTTCTGTCTGCGAAAACTCGCTGGTTCAGATTATCAGCACAGAGTGGGGAGCATATTCAAATGGTCTTCCTCTTAGTGTTTTTGATAGAGAGATGGATGCTGCCAGTATCAATCCAGGGGAGCAGGTGAATCGTAGTTTAATAACGTCGATATATGACATTGTAAGTTTGGGGCTAATGTAATTGTAATATATTTATGTATTTGACTTAATGCAGATCTTTGAGAAGACAATAGCTGGAATGTACCTTGGTGAAATTGCTCGTAGAGTGCTTTTGGCAATGGCTGAATTCTCCCAACTTTTTGGCAAATCCATTCCCGAAAAGTTGTTGAAGCATTTCACCCTCAGGTATCGTTTCAAGCTGATCCTTCCTTCATTCATATGTCCTCGTGACGACATCATTTTAACAGAACATGTTCAATGTGTATGTATGTATGTATGAACTGAACAAATCTTCCCTTGTAATGTGTAATAATCGAATGCAGCACACCAGATCTATGTGCTATGCAGCAAGATGACTCCAACGACCTCCAAGCCGTCGGATCAATCTTGTACAACGTTTTCGGGGTAAACAGTTTTAAACCTTTCGTATCAAATCTTTGTTGAATAAACCAACCAGATATTGTTCACATTTCCGAATCTGATTTTGGAGGAATGAAACCAGGTCGAGTCGGATTTAAGTGCGAGAAAAATGGTCGTAGAGGTGTGTGACACGCTTTCGAAGCGAGGAGGGCGATTGGCAGGGGCGGGAATTGTAGCAGTTCTACGCAAGATTGAAGATTTTGAAGATGTAAAGTTTGGAAAGAGGAGAGTTGTGGCCATGGATGGAGGATTGTATGAGAATTATCCACAATACAGAAGGTACCTTGAAGAAGGAGTAAGAGAACTTTTGGGGACACAGTTGGCTAACAATGTGTCCATTGCACATACCAAAGATGGCTCTGGCACTGGGGCTGCTCTTTTGGCTGCTTCAAACTCTATTTATACAACATGATTTCTAGAGGGAACACACACTTGGATTTTTGGTTCGATGCTATATTAGGGCAATCATGTAGTTTGAATATTGTATTTAGTCTTTCTGCTTCAGTGTATAAAGAGGGTTTTACCTGCTCTAAATTAGTATTAATAAAGGTATTATCCTTCCTAACTTTCTTGGTAAAGTGTAGAAAATAAACCAAAATATTTATAAATATAGCAAAATTTCATTTTTTTTGCAAAGAATCTTCGATTATTTATTTCAGGTGCTTCAATACCAATAAACCAATTGCCATGTTTGATTATTATAGGGAAACATTAAATGTAAATACCAAATAGAAATGGAACTAAAATAAACTACTTTTATTAGTTTCTCAAATATGGCAATTTTTTTATAAAATGTTTCTTAAAATTTGAAAATAAGAAACAAAAATGATTATAGAATCTATGAGTAGCTATCACTAATAGACTTCTATTATTATGACGTAATAATAGAAATCATCTTATGATAGCCACTAGTATACTTATATATTAGTTGCTTAAATGATTCTATCATTGATTGTAAAATTTATTGACTATTACTGATGTTTTAAATGTTAGAAAATATTTTACTGAAGCCCTATTTAAAATGTGAAAATCTGAAGTTGGTAATTTTAGTGTTTAAGATCAATTATATTAGTGATATCAGTGATATTACTTAGGTTGATATAAGTGATCTTCATATATCAATTATATAATTTAGATAGATATTAATGATATTAATGACATTAGTGATATGACTTAAGTAGATATCAATTTTATCAATGATATTAGTAGTAATATTGGTGATATGACTTAGATAGATATCAATGATATTTATGTATTAGTAATTATCAATGACATCAGTGATAGAACTAGGTAAAATGAAGATAAATAGGGCTTTAGTGAATTCTTTTTTTAATATGTATTAGTGATATTCGTGTAATGATATCAAAATGATCCCTATAAAATGAGTCTGTGAATGATAGATTTTATCGTTGGTACTATCTACAAAGAAGTTTATTACTAATAGCAATTATCATTAGGTTGTAGATAAATTTTACTATATTTGCAATATTTTACATGCAACATATTTTTTTTTTTTTATAGAAAAATCAAATCATTGATAATACAAACTTTATATCTGGAACGAGGTATGTTAGTTTTGGCGCATATATATATATATATATGAATGGAAGCTTTGTATCTTCAATAAAGAAAGTGTAAATTTGGTCTTAAATAAAAATAGAAAAAAGGAAAAGAAAGACTATTTTGGCTGCTTCGCTCCCTTGATCCTCCTCCCACCCAGCCGACGAGGAGAAATTTTGAACCTGCAAGCCAGTGGTACAGAACTTTCAAAACAGCAATTCGCTGGCAACTTTGTTCTCCGAATTCGGCCGCCGATATTCAATTTGAGCTGCTTTCGTCGATCTTCCTTCCTCATTTTCAAGAATGGTCTGTCGACTCTCTCATTGGAATGATCTTCCCGGTTGTCTCAGATTTTAAGGGTTTTGACATTAGCATTTGATTTTTGCAGATCCGGTTCATACTTTTGCAAAACAGGCAGGGCAAGACCCGTCTCGCTAAGTATTATGTTCCTCTTGAGGAATCCGAGAAGCACAAGGTTGAATACGAGGTATTTCTAATTCCCTTGTGAATTTTGTTTCTTAGTTCTCTGATTCCTATGTCCTCTTTCCAGCCTTAGTTTTAACTCTTTTCTTTTGACTGAATTCCAGGTTCATCGATTGGTGGTTAATAGAGATCCCAAGTTCACAAATTTTGTTGAGGTGAGAACGTTTGTTATCATTCTCTAGGTTTATGTGATGAAATTTTTATCTTATGCTGTTGCGTTCCAATATTCGTTGAAATTAGAACCTCCATTCTATTCAATTACCTTTTGTTGAAGTGGAACGAAAGATCCTCTTCTAACCAAGTGTGATTATTACTAGCTAAGGAAGTGGTAATCATTTTCTGGTTTATGTTGGCCTCCTTGTAAATTAACTTGTGTTCTGATAGAGAGTTGGTTCTTCGCTGTTCTTTGTTGGGCTTTGTTTCGTTTCAGCTGAAATATTTTCCCCCGGGCATTTTTTTTTGGATAAGACCCCTTTGGGCATGAATCTTATCATTTGTTTATGTTTCATATTGAGTTGGTCTGGTTTTTATGTAAGCTCTAGCTTATTGCAACCTCAACTGCTGTTTGCAGTTCCGAACACACAAGGTCATCTACAGACGATATGCAGGATTATTTTTCTCTCTTTGTGTGGACATAACAGACAATGAGTTGGCCTACCTCGAGTGTATTCATTTGTTTGTGGAGATTCTGGATCATTTCTTCAGCAATGTGTGTGAACTCGATTTGGTTTTTAATTTTCACAAGGTTTGTTGATCTTCTTTTTCTTCCTTCTTCACTTTTGATTTCATTATATTGTGTAGCAACCAATGAAGGTTCTCTATTTCTGTTTTGAAATACTGGTGTTGTAACTCTCCTTGTACTTCTTGTGTAATATCATTTGATGTTTGTTTATCTATTCTATTTCTAAGTAGTTAGATTAGCTATACTGGTTGTCTGAATTTTTTAATTGGAGAACATTTTATCTTTCCCACTACCTGATGCATTCACAGCATTCTCTGTGTGTATTCTCAATCAGTCGATGCCAAGGCTCCAATTCAAAGTCTTTGTGAACAAACGTTCCATCTTACTCTATTCAGTTTCTTATGTTCAACAATGGCAATCAAATTCCTTACATATTTTCTAGTTTCCTTAAATTGGCTTCGATACTTACATTTATATATCTATTTCACTTTTAGTTGATAGTTGTAAATTTAAAGATTCATCATTTGAGATTTGTTAATGTGGTAATAATTGTGTTGAATCTGCTACCATACTGATCCCCATTTTTATGCTGTTTCTGATGAAGGTCTATCTGATACTTGATGAATTTATTCTTGCTGGAGAACTCCAAGAAACGAGCAAAAAGGTAAAGTATTTTCTGTTCATTCCTAGTAATTGCGATTCTCTCTTTACCTGACTGCAAAAATACCTGTCGATACAATCTTGCATAGTCATAGAATTGTAGCTGTTGTTCATGCTGGCCATGAAGCCATATTGCGAGAGTTTATTTATATGGATTGTTTAAATAATTATTTTCCATCTTCGAAAAATTCTCAGGCGATTATTGAAAGAATGGGGGAACTGGAAAAGCTGGAGTGAAGATAGTACATGTTAGAGAGCTAAGACTGCAATTTGGTTTTCATGACAAAATTTATTGTGTTACTGATTCCAGTTTACTTTGTTTCCCCATAGTATATTTGTCCGTGTGGTCTTGTTGTGATAAATAGATCAAAGAAAAAATTTAAGTCCCCTGCATCTCCCTTGCATAGTTTTTGAACATTTCAGAACATCTATAAATAGTGAAATCTACAGAATTCATTCTTGTTGATATACTTCTAGAATCAAAGTTGTTATCTCATTAATTTATGACATTCAGAGAAAAGACCGTCTTGATTTTAACATCTTTATTTGGGATATCTGTAACCCAACATCATCATCATAGAACCAGAAGAATGTCTAGGGACACTTGTGCCTGCCACCATGTGTGGTCATATTGGCATAGCAGGGACAAACATCGTAGTTGCCTGAAGTGCCTGGTGGAACACATTGACAGCGACCACAACAGGTTCCACATGCCCTCTTGCAGACCTTCGGCCTCGACGATAATCGGCACCTCGCATCACAAGCCTCCCCACAATCTGCAAGAGGCTCAGATTTTAGTCATGAAGCAAAAAGCATTAACACAACAATGTGGGTGCAGGTGCTCAAATCTCATCGTTACCTATCTCCTGAGGAAGAGGGTTATCCACCTGAGTTGTGATAACCTGAAACACGATACCATGTAGATGGGGTAAGGCCACAAAGTGAGATGCAAGTAGTGAAAGTGAACAGAGAAAACAAATGGAAGAAGGATTACCATTTGGCCTGATTCCATAAGGAGCAGCATAGCAAAAGCAATGAGAAGCATAGCAAACACAAGACCTTTAGTCGCTGCCATGAGAAATGTGGATGGTGTTTGTTATGCAAGAGGTGTCTGTTTATAGGGGGCGGATCTTCGAAAGGAAATACAGTGAAGAAACTAAAGAAGTTAGGTAAATCTTTTTGGTAGAGATGGGAATATAGAATGTTACATGGTTTGGTTATGTGGTAGGTGGGGTCTTGTGTATAATTGGTATGGAAATTGCTTTGAGTAGTAGGCATGAAGACGCCTGCGTGTATTACATTGCATCTTTTTTCATCATGTTCGGGAAAATAGTTTGTGTGGTTCAAAAAATTGTGCCATAAGAAAGGTTGAAGGTTACTCAAGTTATCGAGCTTTGAAGTCAAGAAATGGTAAGTTCAAGAGTCTTGAATTGAGTACATGAGTCTGTTTTAAGAGCAGAAGAGATGATTGAGTTCAAGAGGCTCAATCAGAAATCATGAGTTTATCATGAGGAGCTGAAGAGATGATGAAAGAGATAGCCTGTCCCCATCGGGTTAGGGCTGCAACAATTTCGGGTTGGGAGAGATGTTTCTAATACGGTGCTATATAAAATGTGGTAAGCGCGCTTCGACATAAACAAAATGTTAGTTTTTATTTGTTTTTTCGGAGCGGGTCATTAATTGTCAAGGAGCCTGGGCGATAGCCATACAAAAATTTCTTTATTAAGGACTTTAACTTGTCTTGAATAGAGAGAGTAAAAAAAAAAAGTGATAAGTTTTTGAGACCTAACAAAGATGAATAGCTAGGTTAAAGACAAACAAGATTTTTCCTTGAAAAATGGCCAACTAATTTTAATACTATTTAAGATATAACAATAGGCAAAAATACCCCTACTCTCACATCCCTATAAATATGGTATATTCCAAACAATTCTAACAACCTCAAAGAAAATTTAATAAACTAAACCACCTCAAATATCCTAAATTTAAATTTTGAATATACATATTGTGAAACAAATAAAACTAAAAACCTAACTTAAGAAACAATGTTTAAAACTAATATCACTTAATAAAACTATCCTAAAGCTATAAAATCTAAAAATCACAATAATAAATTAATGGTTGAAACTACAAAAGTTATACTTTTATATACTAATTTTCATCAACAAAATTAACTTTAATCATAAAGTATATTTAATTATAAGCACAAAATAAGCAAACACCTTGTATTCAAAATAGCTATAATGAAGTCAATCTCATACTAAGCTCAACAAATACCTTCTACTATCAATAAACCGTTAAAATCTTCACCATTTGTTATTACACATACTAAGAGCAACTTCAATCTTCACTAGTATGAGTCATGCAAATACCTTGTATTAGCTAAAATTTTCGTCATATTTTGTTACGCACCTTATACAAAAAAAACTCACACAAATGTCGTGTAATAACTAAAAACTACATCAACTATGATGTACCAAAAAATTGTCAACTGAACTACACAAAAACATACAAATTCTTAAATCCTCAACTCATCTTTCATTCTAATCACCACCATTTAGAAATCTCATAAATTAGTAGGCACAAATACTCCAAAATCTCAATTAAAAAAAAAAAAAAAAAAATACACACACATCACATACTAGAGGAAGTGGAATTTCACTACCGTCATCTCCTCCAACGAGGCTAAGACTTTAGATGATGGGTCAAAATTTGTTGTTTAAGAATGTCATCGTGATTCTGGCGAGGTGTGGTCATGTTTTGAAATTGTTGCAAATTGTCGTCACTGTTGGTGAGAAAGATGAAAGTCAATATTGTTGGTAGATTAAGAAATATGCCCAGTCGCAAGAGATGGGAATAGAAACCAAAAAAAAAAATAAAAAAATAAAAAAATCTAGAAGTTTACTAGTAAATAAATAAATAAATATATATATATATATATAATATTTTTGTTAGAGAGATATAAATATAAAGAAAAACTTAAAAAGATCTTTTAATTAATTAAAAGATATGATCTTTAAGTTTAAATTTATTTGTAAATATCTTTTACAAACTATCTAAAAAAAACTGTGTGAGAACATAAATCCTTCATGAATTAATATATATATATATATTAATATGGAATAGCATTATAAATGGTGTGTCCCTCCTTAAATATAGTGGTCATAATGCAATAAATTCAAAAAAATGATCTCTTCCAAAACCACACTCACATTTTAGCCATCTACCGCAATTTGCCACCTATCAAACACAAGTGACCCGTCAATGGAATGAACTCATCTCCAAGTCTCCTTAAAAGCCAATCATCAAGACTTAATGTTGATATTGATAGATATTTTAGAAAAATTATGAAAATAGAAAATTATTGAAATTAGTAAATAAATATTCTACGTTTTTTTAAACAAGTTAAAATTTTGGTGCCTACTTTTTTCGTATTTAATAGATTTTTTTAAGATAAAATAAAAAAGACCAATTCATCTCTCATGTCGATGTCAAATTCATGAAAATCGGAACATATCAACATAAATGTCGATGTGTGAATGAAAATTTTATACCGTGGGCTCAACATATTCGAACTAAAGTACTTCTTGCACAAACAAATTTATGTTTTCAATCCGACAAGAAATTGCACTTTCACATTGACGTGTGGAAAACACTACTAAATACTACAAAAATATGGCTAAAAGTTTATAGCAATACGAAGATTGTCACTTATAACGTAGCATATTCCAGAATTTTTTAGATTTTATTAACAAACTCTATATTCATCTTTTTGAAAGTCATTGCCTCATACTCCACGCGGTTTTAAGTGAATTATTAGTGCTCCTTCTTGAGCAAATGAAGTTATCAAACAGTAGTGTAGAACTTTGTGTAGTCTCGATTATTGAAAGATGTTTGACAAGCACTATACAACATCTCCTAATCCACTTTTTATCTTCTATTTTGTATATATATATTTTCAAAGTTCTGTGGTCGTTTGTTGCTTTACTTTGTCCATAAAGTTGATTGAAACAAGATTACGCGGTTGGTCCGTTGCAAATTGTCTTTCCCAATCACAATTCAACAACACCACTAACTTGTAAAATCGTATTCGTTTGTAGTATATGAATCTGGAAGTATCACGAAAGTTGTTTCCTTCTCTTTTTATTTAAAAATAAGATTAATATATATAAATTTTAATTTTACAAAATAAGTACAAATCGTACATGGAAATATATTTCTTAATACCCTTCAAATTGGAGCATGAAGATCACAAATGCCTAACTTGCGAAGAAGATAAAGAAGTTGCTGTTTTCATAAAGTCTTCGTAAAGATATCTATAAGTTACTCATTCGTAGGAAACATGACATGTAGCAATGATGTCATTTTGAACAACATTACGAACAAATCACAATCTATCTTAATGTGTTTTGTGCGTTCATGAAAAACTGGATTTTGAGCAATATGTAATACAGACTGACGGTCAAAAATTAAATTTATCCCACTAGATGATTTAGCCCAAGACTCCCAAGTAATGTCTTAAGCCACTTAGGTTTAGACGTAATAGAAGTCATGGAGGGCGATCCTTAGCCTCTTCTGATGAACGAGACACCGTTTGCGTTTGTTGCTTCTTAGTTTTCGAAGAGATAGGGGAACAACGAGTCAGAGGAAATCTCGCCCAATCAGAATCACACCGACCTAATAGAGAAAGATCACACATTGAGCGAAGAAGAATTTCTTGACCCAGACAACTTTTCAAATAACAAACTTTACAAACTGCAGCATCCCAATTAACTTACTTTTGTTTACTACTTTCTTTCCCTCTTTTTCCATGGTTAATATTCAGTCATATCCATTTGAAAAGATAAATTACTAAAAGAGGTTGTATATGTGATGGACAATTTGACCTACACATATCTTCACAATTGTATATGATCGTTAAATCATCAATCAATTTAAAAGCTTAATTTTTTTATTGGAGTTCAAATATAAAATCTCCTGCTCGTATATCATGTTAGATCACCAATCAACTCAAAAACTTGAGCTAAAGGGTTATGACAAATTTGATATTATATCAACATTTTAACAAATGATATTATCTAGTTTAGTTATAAACTCTCACGACTTTAATTTTGATGAATCCAAAAGACTTATAAACTATGAATCTCTCCCTTTCTTAACTAATGTGAGACTTTGTTTGCAATTAACAATCTAATTACCCTTTAATTATTGATATGTATAGATCTTTTAAAAAAAAAAAATGCTATTAATAACCATTAGATATATTTGTAGGAAATTGAAGTAACTGAATTTAACTTTTCACAAGATGATAAACGTCAACAAATTTACTTTTAAAATAAATAAATAAATAACCTTTCTTTTTAAGAAACTCAAACTTTCCTGATTTACATAAATAATAATTTTTTAGTATAACAAATGAAAATAGAGGAATTTGAAGCTTCAACCTTCAAATAACTAAGTATATGTCAATTGTTGTTTAGTTTATATCAAGAAGGTAAGAAAATTTAAAAAAAAAAAAATTAAAATACTTTTATGATTATTAATTAATTTTTTTTAGTTCAAATATATGTTTGGTGGTAGAATCAAACCTTTAACCTTTTGTTTAATAGTTCATAAGGTTCCTGCGTAGTTGCTCGTACATCAATTGGTGTCAAACTACTAGTCATGTAGCACTCTCTTCAATAATTGCTCCTTCCAAAGTTACGTAAAAAATAACGATGTCAAATCCGGAAATGATCTTAATTAGGGAATGAAGTTGCAATTGTGGAAAATAAAGACAAAATTAATTAGAGTTTCAAAAAGGTTTTGATCCATTGATTGTAGTGTATTGAAAACTGATCGAGCCACTTCTAACGTACAAGAATATAATTCATATATCCATTAACACTCACTCACATAATATGGAATTAAAAACAAACAAACAAGAGAGAGAGAGAGAAATTTGGCATTTCCCCTATATATATATATATATTATTTTTCATCAATTTAATTCTTATTTCAAACACTCTTGAAAATCTTAATTATTAATCAAAGCTGAAACGCTTGAAGGTGACATTGAGCAGAACAAAACAAAGACTTTGCATGCAGAGAAACTATGACAATTTTTTCATCACAGTAGCTATTTTGGAACAATGAAATTCTAAGGACACTTTCTCCGGCCGCCGTGAGTGGTCATGTTGGCATAGCAAGGGCAGGTTTCATAGCCGCCAGAAGTGCCCGGAGGCACGCAGCTGCAACGTGCACAGCACGTGCCGCATGCCCTCTTGCATAGGTTCGGCCTTGACGATAATTTGCACCTTGACGCACAAGCTCCTCCACAATCTGAAAACATATAATATATAATTTTACAAATATATAATCTTTGTATTTATCAAAATACTAAAAATATATAAAATTTAAAAAAATAAAATGAGTTCAATAACATTAACCTACCAATGTTTTGAATCTTAACAGGATTAGTCGCAACACCATCCATTGAGTTTACCTGAAACTTAAATCGAATATGAGTATAATTTCAAGTGATTAAAAGTATGATTAGACTGAATTGAGAGTGATGTTGAAATTTACCATCTTATTTGTATCTTCGGCAAAACAAAGAACGAGAAGGGATGAGATGAAAAGACAAGCGATAAGTAGAGGTTTAGGAATGGCCATGGGATTGAAGATGGAGAGAGAAGTTAGAAGTCAGGAGTGTTTGGGGGACGTAGAATGAATGAATAGGAAATGAGAAACGAAATGTCCATATTTATAGTAAATATAAAAGTTGTAGAATGAAGAGAATAGTAAAAGGGGAGGTGTTAGGTGAGTGGCAAAATAGGAAGGGAATAATCCATTTTCCTCTCTTTCTTTTTAATTAATTGCAGGGTGGGGTCTTTTCCTGCATAGATTTCCACTTCAGATAACAACCTATAATTTTGAAACATCTTTTCAAGATGCTCTTTAATACTCTAATAAATTTCATCAAAGTACCAAATTTCAGTTACTACAGAAATTACATGTCAATTATCTCTTAAAATGGTTGAAGTTAATTATCACCAATGTTTAGAGAAATGTTCGAATCTTTTTTTTTTTTTCTTAAATTTCTTTTAGAAAGATGTGTGGTAGGTCTTAAACATTTTTAAAAATTAAGAAAGAGTTAAAACATAAAACTAAACGTTTAGAATTTATTAGACACGTTATTTGATTTTATGTTTGATAAATTTATTGATTTTTCAAAATATTAAATATGTCGACAATTTTTTAAATAGATATATAATTGAAAGTTAAAAGAAATCAATTAAATTCAAATCTTTTCAACTAAAGAAGTAAGTTATCGGACGAAATTACATTTGAAAAAAAAAAAAAAAGTTATTTCCATTTAAATATTATCTAGAAAGAGAGAAGTATTAAAGGCAGGAGAGTTACAGATATGGAGGAAAGAAAAAATTATGATATTAATGATATTAATGAACGCCGAAGAACTTTAGTTGAGCTGGAAATTTAAGTAGAAAGCAGAGGAAAATTGCTGTACAGCTGTACACTTACATTTATTGAAAAGCGAGTTTGCCTAAACTAAGATTGTATAAAGTCTCTTCATAATCTATACATTATGCCAACTCAATCAATTATGACTAGCGGCCTTCTGTAAGATAAATATAATATAATTTTTATATATCATATCTAGATAATGTCAATTTTCTTTCTTTTTTTTAGCAAAGTCTGTATTATAATAACGAGATCGTAATTATAGCTAATTATTTTGGTTGTTACCCAACCTTTAATGTGAACTTGTGAAAAGGTAGCGAAGATCAAAATTATCTTGATTATAGAAAACAATTATTTCGAATATATTTCTATTCTCTAAGGCAGAAAACAGCCCTCTTCAATTATTTTTATCAACTAATTTAACTTTTGTTCCAGATTTAATTGCAACAATCAAAACTGTGAATAACGTTTAGAAAACTTAATTGAGTAATTAGGTCTTTTGAGTTACTATTCCTTCAGAAATCTTACACACCGTAATTCAAATCCTGATTGAATTTTGTTTCCTGAATATGCTTAATACAGCTTAGAATATAAAGTTCCATTCTACATTTTGTACTGTCTTTTGTAGTCACACCATCCATTGATTAGTGATTCTAAACAAAGCTAAGATCAAATTCTGTAAATCATTCAATCACAGCTTGATCTACAAAAGCAGAGATGAAGAAACTCAGGAAAGACAATGTGCGTCTTTTCTATAGATTTGATTCTGTCTATTGCAATTTTTTGGTGCATAACTAAGCACCCTTTCAGTCATTTCAGCTTATCTTTTCCAATATTAATCTATATTTCCCCTTATTTCATTTATAATGAAATGTTTCTATTACAGATTATCCCCATGAGATTAATCGAAGTGGACGTAAGCTGGCCCAAACACTCGTAGATATAAAAAATTGAAATGTTTCTATTAATAAAACCTCAGGAAAGACATTAGAGTTGGGGTTTGAATACCTAAAGAAAGATTTGTTCATCCCAGATAGATATTTCCCGTTACAGCCTCTTAATTGCAGAAATAGACAAGACAGGCCATATGCACTGCTGGTTAGGCCTATCTATGGGTTCATCTTTCAACAGGCAGCAACAAAACCCCGTGATAGATATTATTTTCATCTTAAAATCAGACCTTTTGAAAGAAGATGGTGGAAATCTAGAGTAAATAAGTAAGACCATGTTATAAAAAAAACAAAAACTTCTACAGACACCTTATGCATCCTTCACATTTCATCTATAAGCATTAGTCCAACAGCTAAGACCCATATCCTACCTTCCCAGATAGAGCCTCAGACGAGCAAGACAGCCTCTCTCGTTTCCCCTAGTGTGGCATATGCCGTTTTGTTGAAGTTACACCACTCCTGAGGGAAGGCGTAGAACGAGCTGTCCACCAACAAGGCTGCAACCAGAATGACGTGTCATTTTAAGCTCATCAGGAGTTGTCTAGAAAAATTAAGATCCCAATATCAATCTATACTAACCAGAATGGCGTGTTATTTTAAGCTCATCAGGCGTTGTCTAGAAAATTAAGATTCCAATATCAATCTATATTACCAACCTCTTGACATAATAATAACAGAAATCAGCAAGAATGAAAGTCTGAACGATCTCTGATAGGAGAACCATGGATGGCCATAATCCATAACCCAATGCTGTTAACAAACGCCCACGAGTATCCAAGACCTATGGTAATTAAGGAAACATAAGAGTGGAAGTTATTAAAATAAAATGGATATACGAATCAAAGTAGAAGATGAGTCTCAGGTTTAATCAACTTACCTGTAGGACCCAATGAGCACAACTCAAGAACCTTGCAACTCCCAAAGCAAACACATAATGTGCGGTAAACGGCTCAACAATCTAGGAGAGAGAATAAACAGAGAAAACAAGTTATTGAAAGCTTTTGAAAAGTATTAGGGAGGAAAACAACAGGATAAACTTGATATACCAAAGATGCCAATATTACTTGAGCAAGGCAACCTGCAAAATCCAGTCTATAATCTCTAGATTTGGTGAAGCACTGAAAATGTCTCCCATACCTTTGTATTTTGCATGACGCGGAGCTGAGGTAGTACTGAAACAGCTTCAAGATAAACACAAAATGCCCAGGCTATTCTATTTATTATGTTATGGACGGTTGTCGGATGGATCACAAAGGATATCAGAGCACAGGGTATCACCTAAATCAAGAAGTAAGAAAAAAATAAAACAAAAAGGGGTCACAAACAGGGAATTCAAAAACCAAATTTCTATCTCAAAATTTTACCAAATCATCATATTTTGCTATGCTTCAACGAGATAGACAGATTGATGACTTATACTAACATCCAATACAGTTCTAATCAATTTATGTAGTGTAATGGTTGAGATACACTTCTCAAATCAATTTTTGAGACTTGAATCACTGACAGATTGAGAAAGTAATGCTGCCGATCCAAACTTCCAAAATTTGGCTATGCTATGTAATCCATAAACCGGATTGAACATAACAGTCCCACTTCCAGCTCCAATATCCTGGCACAAAATCTGAATGATTGAGGCACATGAACAATGAATTGTTGACTCAGCCAAAAGGAATCTACTCTTGGCTGGCTGATTTAGATGGAATCTACTCTTGTTCAAGTAAAATAATAGGCTTCTAACTTGACTCTGAAGTGGCCTTGATTATGATTTATTGAACATTAAAGTAAAAGGTCAAAATGAAAGGGACAAAGCACCTTATCTTTTTTTGTTGAGACGAGATGCGACAATGTAGATTCATCCAGCGAAGTGAAAAAAAAAGTCAAACTTCCTACTCAAATCGCAGCCAACATATTTCACATTGCAATAAAATCAAAGTAAGGGCTATAACATTTCTCAGGACCTTAAGGTTCAACTTTAAGTTGCATTTCATCCAATTGTAGAACCAGAGTATCTGGTTTACCTTTCAAGAACACTCAAACAAGCAGCAAGGTTATCAAATGCCATTATTATTTGGTTATTAAATAGCAGAACAGATCTCCCACATCAAGTTTCAAAAAAGTTCGAACAATATTAAGTGGAAGGTCAATGCTAATCCAACCGTAGGTTTGAACTCAATTACCATAAAGAAAATTCCATATTTTTTAGTTCGAGTTTAAAAAGTGCAGAACGCACTGGTCCAGGAATTAAAACCAAAAAATGTATGCAGTGAACTTACCACATAGTAAATGGGGAAATTATCTTTGTCGTCCATGTAGCTGGATCTAAGCTTAAACCGAATCATATAAATAACCCATAGAGTCGTTACCAAAGTTGCTGTATCCAGTAGTGTATGTATATCATGTTCCATGACAAAACTACAATAGAGTCTAACAGCTAGAAAAATTGCCGTTAGTTCCTGAGATTTTAGTGAAAGTCCTGCAAGCAAAGATGAGTAGGACAAGAATTCATTACAAAGAAGAACAATCACAAACACGGTGAAATCCACAAAAACGGAAAATTAGAAATGAAATTGTTTAGTATACAGAGGAAACAAAAAGTATTCTAACATCCCATTTCACAGTTGCCTCCCAAATAACAATCGTTCAGATATTCCAGACGAGAAGAACGCACACAATTTGCAAGATTCAATGAGCAAGACAAACGAATTGTTATTGAATAAAATAATATTTTTGTAATTAGAAAAAGGAAAAAAACAACGATGGCGATTGCATAATACTGTAAAAAACAACAAATTCCAAAAGAATGAGGTCCAAATGCACAAAACCCTAAGACCAATTCCGGATTTCAACACGATCAAGAAATGAGTCAAATGCTGATGATTAAACTAAGATAAACAAAGTTGGGCCACACCTGCGCAGGTCCTCTCCTTCATGAGTTTATAAATGAGGACGGAGATTCCAATGGCGTGAACGGCCTCGGCAGCAACGAAAAGATTGTCGTGGTCATGAACCACAAAGCGCAAGAAAACAAGAGCAGCCATTCCAGAGACGACGGCTAGAAAGGCCTTGATCTTGGGGGGTTGCCGGCGAACCCATGTGGCGACGGCCTGAATTGGCCTCCTGGTTGCTTTCATTTTGGGGTTCTCTCTCTTTTCTTCAGTCTCTCTCTCTCACGGCGCGCAGAAGGTAGAAGAGTCAGGTCAGAATGGTTCGGTTTGTGCGCCTTTGGGTTTGAATCGTTTGATGATTTTGCCTTTTTGTGAGGGAAGCTTACAGATCCGGAAAGAAGACCCGTGGATCCATCTCATGGCCCGTCAAGATCCCAATGCTAAATCTTCCCATTCATTTGGTGCCGACACGTGTATTGTTGGTGTCCGGGATTTTCTTCTGCTTGCCCCTTTAATAAGTAAGGTTACTAGTTTTTGTGCTTCTTTCACTAAAATATAATTTTGAATACCTCTACTTTATAAGTTATATTCTTGGCCAAACTTTATTTGATTTTGAAGAGCAAAATTTGCAATTGTTTGCAATTTCAGAATAATATTTTGGAGGAGTGTCTTTCTATTTTTTTATTTTTGTAAATATGTCAAAAATTTTAAATATAAATTTTCCTTTATAATCTATTCCAAATTTGCTCTTATATCCATTATTCCACCGTTGTTATTCTTCTTTTTTTTCTCCTCCATGAATGGATTTTCATTTTTGCTTCGCTTTCTACATTGCCATGTGTCACGGTCATACTTCTCCAATTATGCATTCACGCTCGATCATGGTCAGCCTTAAGGAAAACACAAGTTTCAATCTACTTTTTGCCGATTCTTTTTTAAGCTTCGTCGAACCTTAGACGAGGCTCTTCCGTCTTCAACCAAACTGATCTCATGCGGAACTGACTTCTTTTGGCCCTATACATCGCTCGTATGTGAGACTTCCCTCTTTCGCAACTCTGTTCCTCATCGTGATCCTCAACCACAAGACCCCATATTTATACATTGCTTCGGAACCTTGTCGGGATGAGTTCGAACCCTTCGTTGGGTCAAAATAGGCTCATAATGCTCTATTGGGGCTTACCGGGTGATTCAGACACTTACCGAGACTTTTCGGGACATTGTAATGCTTACCACCGAGTTCTGCCAGACCACTATTCTGCTTATCAAGACAACTCTGCCAAATACCGTGTCAACCAGGAACTATTAAGTCCCACAGATGCTTTTGGATGTCATCCCAAGTGTCGGAGCATATCAGCTTTCTCTCTCTTGCTCGAGTCGGCTTATCAAGAACCATCACAACCACCCCATGGGTATTTTTCCAACTCGAGACTTCCCGAACATCCATCCATCTGGACATATCTAGGCATGAACCCTCCCGTGTCCATGCTAAGTCAATGCCAAGCCAAAACGGGCTACCGGGTACTATATTGAACCTCCAGCCCATGGGAAGGGGCACAATGTTGGCACACTCGTGTCGTCCGACACTGTCCTCGAGATCCCACTCTGATGGAAGACGCCTAAGACACTCGTCTCGCCCACACCATGACACACTCTTGTGCCATGGGTAGCTCACTTAGGCCATAGGGTAGCTCATTTAGTCCACATGACCTAGGGGTGGTGAAAAGCTGACACCATGCATATGCAAAGTGGCGAATAGTCACTCGCCAGCGTAAAAGGCCCGTCTGAACTCTAATTGACATGATATTTGACGTACTTCTATGTTCTATCAATATGGATCTAACTCTAGAGCCGTTTTTCCAAAATCACGACGGGACCCCTACTTCCAAGGTCATGGCCTGAGGCCCCAATTGCCTCCCACTGAGCTTGTCACTAACACTGTCGATAGAACTAATGCTTGTCTTCTTGCTTGCTGTTCAACTTGGCATACTTGCCCACTTATCTTGGTGTGTTGGATGATGCACCGTCCTCCTCGATCGTATCACAACACTTCTTTTTGCCCTCTATCATTGTCAAATGTGTCCACACTCTTGTGTCGCCATTGCACTGTCCGCACAAGTGGGGTCACAATCTACTATCTCAAAGTTAGATTGTGACACCATGCAAGATTTTTCTCCATCAATTGATCTAGGTTCTTCATCTTTTTTATTTTACCATTTGCTGATACTATATTTGGATCAAATTATCAAAACAAAATTTCATGCACTCAAATTGGCCTCTTATTTTCGCTCTTTGTTGTGTCTCTCCTTACTCTCTTAATCTCCTCTCTCTTGCTATCTCACTCACCCTTGGTCTTTCTCTCTCTCGCTCTCTTGTGTCACTGCATCTGATGTCCAAACAGCCAGCAATGACACCTTTGGAATGTTTCGATGGCAAGCGACAAACAAAACAATGGATAAAGAAGAAAATTCAAGAAGAAGAAGAGAAAAAGGAAAAAAGAAAATTAATGGTGATTTTGTACCTTTGACTGATAATGATGTAAGCAAGAAGACATGATTCTTAAGTTTAAAAAAGTGGGGCAAAAATCGTTTTAAACTTTAAGATTGGATTTATTATGCGATTATTCTCAATATTTTTCTTTTTTCTTTTTTCCTTTTTCTTTTTCTTTTTACAAGATCCTTAGTGATCTATTGTTTTTTTGTTCTTTTTAATCATGAATATATTGGTTTAGCCATAGCAATAATAACAAAAGAAGCCATCTATTTAGAAGCCCCAACAACTATATGACTTCAGTTCCAAACATGCTTGAGTAGATAAATAGTAAATTTAGAGGTTTCATTTGAAAAAATAGTAAAATATTTTCAAAATTGTAAAAATGGCAAAATCAAATTAAATAATAGTAGGAAATTGTCAAAACTACCCTCACTTAAAAATAAATACCTAATGTTCAAAAAAGTTGAAGCTGAAGAATTTCAAAAATATTAAAAAAAAACTATAAATACACTATAACTAAACAATTACCACTCTAACCGATGTAGTCTGCCAAACGTTGCCAATGTAGCTTGTCTTCTCATAGCTAACAACGTCACAAGAACGATATGACACCTTGTCATTTATTCTAAAAAAAGACTTTGTACACTCAACAACAATCTAGGATGTTGCTTACCTATGACCATCTTTAACAATGTCGACAACACATTGATGGGTATTCGTTCCCTACTTTTCCTATATACAAATGCATGCAAATATTAACCACAAGATGAATCCTTGCAACGAATATCAAATGACGTACAATTTGATCTCGTGGTAGTAACTTCAAAACTATTATTAAGAGCAAGCAAATAAATCGCTTTCTTCAAGACATATTTGCTCCTAAAAAAGTGAACCTTCTTTAATGAAAATTTCATATTGACAAAATTAAAAAACTTTGAAATCAATTATTTCAATATTGTCATCAAACTGTTGGGGAGATTGATCTGTTACTACTAACTCATTATTAAAATACAATGTATTTTCAAAAGTATTAAAAGATACGTGGTCAATTACTACACATAAATCATTATGGAGAAGTTTGATAAAACTGACATCAACTACAAAATGTCATTATCCTCAACAATCCAAATAAAACTCGAATTGTTGGAACCATCTCGGTACATTGTCAAACGAGATATAGACAGATTGCCAGAAGGAAAAAACTTACCTTGAATATATTCAACAAACTTGGCGGAGTATAAGCTTCAAGAACACGAAAATCATGATTGTGTGAACATTCATCCCATCTACCATCAAAAAGAAATCTAACTCATCGTAAACTCATACAAAAAACAACAAGATAGCAAAACTGACTCTTTACCTTAATTATTTGTTAATAATACAAATTTTTGTTAGGATACAACTAAAACAAATTGTATAACAAAAGGTTTTCCACGATCTAATAATTATAATAATATGATAATGGATAAGACGTGATAAAAAATAGAAGAATTTGGAAATAATTCAGTTGAAATTAAATAGGTTAATGACAATATAATAAGTTAATAAAAATTAATAAGATAGCGTAAAATCGGAAGAGTTAAAATAAGTTGCCCATAAAAAATTTAAATTGGACAAAAAATGCGCCATTTTTTCTCTAAAATTCGTAAGGCTAGAAACTGATAACGACCCTTTTCCATTTACATTACATTTCCATTGTTGATTGATTCACGCTGAACTCAATATTTTTTTATGAAAATCAAACACGAATTCTGGCTATTTTGTTCAATTTCCTTCGGAGGTTCTCATCCATTGGGCTAAAACTCGACCGTTTTGCCAGTCGTGGCCGTGGGGAAGCAATTTCTCCCGTGCTTTCAACGGTCACTTTATTCGCTTTCGAACACTGTCTGTTGTTCTCTTCTTTCCTGTTCTGTGGAATGGAATGGGAAAGAGCGATGCATCTCAAGCTTCCATTGAACGGCGAAATTGGGGCAAACTCTTCAATGGTCTCACACAAATGCTACAGACGCAACAAAATCAGCTCGAAACGCTCGTCAACGAGCGAAAACTTCTCGAAGACCGCATTAAAATGCAGCACGAACGATGGATCGCTGATATTCGTCTTTACGAGGATCATATCTCTCAGGTCATTTTATATCTCTGCAATTTTGTGGAATTTTTCGTCTAATTACTGAACTGGAACTTCCCCCTTTCCTCTAAAAACTAGGGTTTCTGATAAATTTTGGAATTTTCTTCTTGTGTAGATGAAGGATGATTTGTTATTGCAAGATATGGAACGCTCACTTCAAACCTCGAAATCAGATCTGCTAACTGGAATGAAGCAGTCGGAGTTGTATCTCTGCCGACTGAAAATAGGTTTTTGTTTATTTTCCCCTTCTAATCTTTTGAAGTTAAGAATAGTCAAAGCATTGGTTGGATAAAATTCATGATGCCTCATGGGCGAAATCTTCTTCCCTTGGTACTTTGGTCAAATTTCAAGGAATGTACATCGAAATACGATAGTTAGAAGTAAGTTCAAGGACGCTTGTTTATACACTAGCAACAAAGTCGGTGTGACAACGATTTGGCGATTGAAAAGTTTTCTCTAATTGGAATATGGTTCAAAATACTTCGGTAAACTCTTGTTTGTATTGGTTGTACTGTAATTTGTGTTGCGATGATAGGAAGAACTATATGAACGTTTTTACCTTTGGCAAAGTAGGGATTCTCAGATCTGACAATACTATACTGGCTTACGTTGTCCCAATACAGAACATTCAGAAGCAGAGTTGGAAGATTTCAAATCTTTTTTTGACGATCTTATCTCTCATAGAAACTCCAATCCACAAGTATGGTTCATGGACTTCTTTTCTGGTTAAGAGTATTGGGACAAGTTCTAATCTTCTGTCTCTAGTTGCAGGACTCATCTTTGAGAAGTGCATCAGAACCAGCTCAGGCAAATGGTGGAAGAGAAAGTGGTTTGTCCGCATGTGGAAATACAGACGAAGCGAGACGTTCTAAGGCATTGGAAGGTGAAGTAAGGAGGTTGAGATGTGAATATGAAAAACTTGCTTCAGAAAAGAGTTTGGAGGTGTCTGCGCTGGTGGCCGAGAAGAAATTTGTATGGAATCAGTATAATGTTATACAAGATGACTTCTCAAGTAAATTGGAGACTAAGCAGTTAGAGCTTGAACGTGCACACCTAAAGGTAGAGAAACTTCTAGCCACATTGGAACAATTACAAAGCTCAAACAATGAGAAGGATGGTGTTATTGCAACGTTAAGAAACCAAATGGGGAAGATGGAAACTGACTCATGTAAATTAAAAGACGAAATTTCCAGACTCTCACACAATTTAGAACTGCAAAGGAAGTCTATGAATGCAACTGCCACACCTGTGCTAAACCCATGCAAGGCAGGAACTAGGCCATCTAGTTTGGGAGGCAAAAATGGCACGAAAAGCAGAAGTAATGTCATTGTTAACAAAGACGCATCTTCTGCACAACCTTCTCATTCGGTAAGCAGATTATGATAATATGTGTATTATTTATGTTAATAATGGTTTTCACTTTGAACATTTTTACATTTTGTGGTCCATTTTGTGTGTTCATATGGAAATTCTAACTCAAATTTAACTTTTCAATGTGGGTAGGCAAACCAAAAGAAGAGAGGCCCTGATGATATTTCAGATCTAGGGACTCCAAGGTTGTTTACCTCTAGTTTCAAGGTCCCTAAACTGAAGAACGAACTCAATTTGTAGATTTGCTAGTGTGTGTATGATCTCAACTTCCATTGGCTTCTTATTGTATTTTGTTTACTTTTAGCTGTGTGTTATTAGTAATGTATTATTGCTGTAGCTGAAAAACGAAAATAGTAATGTCGGTGATTATTTACCTATTGTAATTTATCTAAATTATCTCAATCAGAATGTCTGATTTAGGAAAATTTTCAACAAAGAATTATAGTATTGTGGGCATGTTGATATATGTCGTTAGTCTCTAACGAACTTCCCCAAAACTTCTTATATGTATCAAAAAACTTCAACTACATTTTACATCATACTTGAGAATCTTTTCAAAGTCTTCTTCCTATATACTATTTCTGATGCACTTGGGTAGGTTTCACATTGGTGCTGGACAGTTAAGATGGAGGTGACCACTTTGACCGAAAGTAAGGACGGTTCCACAGCAATATCAGCAGCAGAAACAGCAACACCGCGACGCCCCAAGGTGAGGTCCTCTCGGCCTCCTGAGCCGACCTGTTCTTAGTTCTCATGGCAGCAGAACCAACTGTACCAGACACAGCAATAGAATTTGCAACAAAGATCAGCAAAAATGGCAAAGCCAAAAGAAATATCTTGAAGTCGAACACCATCTGCTGAGACTGCAAAGAAAGCAGAAGAACGACGACACCGAGAAATGCGAGCAGCGGCATAGGCGGGAGAGACATGGAAGCCATTGTTCTCTCAGCCCATCCATACTTCCACTCGGGACCTCTTTCCTCCACCACCCAACTCATGGTGTCTTTCCAGGTTAGAAGCTTTTCTTTTACTGTTTGGTGTAACAATCTGCAAAATAGACAGAGAATCTGATAAGATGTAAATGGTGAATGTAAAAGAGGGAGACTTGGCTTTTTTATAAGTAAACTCCCAACCGACCTTCCCCTAACCAAGGATGTTCTTGGAAGATCCGATCTCATCTGTTTCAGACAGCAATGGATAAATATGAGAATGCGGCTGTTAGTTCTGTTTTTAGTTTGTTGTTTTGCATTCAGAAACGGACACATGGAGACCATGCAATGGACTTGACAAAATCCTAGAGGATGGTCATATGTAGTTATTTGTAGAGATATTGTTTCTAATTTTGCAAAGGAAAGGGAAGATATTATTTCTTAATTCTTAGTCTCAACAGGACACATATATTCTAAAAAAATTCGACCCTCATGGGAAAAAGATTGAAAAAACGTAAATAAATGGTTAAAGTGTATATAGAACTAATGTTATCTAGAGTTTAGCTGGATTTGACCCAATCCAACTGAAAAATATGGAGGCTCATGTTTGGCTTAGGTTGAAGCTCGACAAACTTGAGATACCATTTGAGTTTGAGTTTGAGCTTGAGCTTGAGGCAACCTAACCTCTATTTATCCCTTTTCTCGTTAAACAATAACATTTGGGACGAATAATTTAAATGAATAATTTAAATATATGATCTTTTGGTCAAAAATATATGTTTTAGTCACTTGAGTTACGTTTAAGTTGGTTATCTAACCTCTAACTAAAGATGGATAAATTATTGAACTTTGACTTGTGAAAAAAACATAGATAAAATATATTTTAGTTCTACACCATTGTTGATATGAACCATCCATATATCAAATTATTATTTTATTTAATAATTTTTTTTTATATAATTTTGTTATTTTTCATTCTTATCTACTTTATGACATTTTAAGTAGGGATTTTTAGATATGTGACATTAAGGTTTTCATTGGAAGGCTATTAAAGCCCTGCCTTTAGGTTGTTTTCAATAGTTTTGTCGATGAATTGAGTTTTGGCCTTTGTGCTTCTTTCAAGGTTAGCTAGGAGAACTTCTTGAATTTGCAATTCAGTTACATGCCAAGAACATTCAAGTGGAATTGATCATTATATCTTGTGAAGTGTTTGAATCTTGGATTAAGGAACTTGTTCTTATCTCAAGAGGTTTGATCTTAAAGCAATCCATGTCTAACCCAATCCTTCAGGTTAAAATCGAGTTGATTTGAGGGTTTTAGTGATTGAGCATTAGGGGGTTCTCATACCAAAAGAGTTATTAATTCTAATTTGCTAAAGTTTTCATATCAATTGTGCTATAAATGCTATCCTTTAGTACTACATTAAGATTTGATTAGAAAACATTAAATCAAGATAATAGCACACAATAAGATTGGATAAAAAAAAACTCACTCTATATATGGAGTCTAAACCAATGACAAAAATATCGTTGTCGGTATAAATATCGATAACTCATATTTACAAATATATCAACATGTATTTTGGAAAAAATCACGGATATCACCGAAATTTATAAAAATTTTGGTTTTTTTTTTTTTTTTTTTTTTGAAATTTTAGAACAAACTTATTTAAGTAATAAATCATAACTTTAAGCATATAAATTACTAATTAGAAGCTTAACATAATGGTAATGAAATAATAAGATAATAGTGAAGACTGAAAATTTGATTATGAAGTGAATACTTCATTAATAAAGTCTAGGTCATATAATATTGCTCCCTAGTCATAGTATGCTCAAAGTTTCTAACATAATTGAAAGTATGTCATCTACAAGTCTCAACATCAATCCCAATGATACCAATAGGAAGATACCTCGGATCAAACCATGTTTCATCTAAATGAGGATGCTTTGAAGAATGTAGATATTATTTTTCAAATTGTTTTTCTCTGAAATGAAAATTTGGATAGTGAAGGAAGAAAAACTCACATCAATTTAATTTTAATGGGAATTGAAGTGAAATGTAATGGAAAAAGTTTGAATGAAGTTAAAAATTAATATATGTTATTTTTTTAAATTCTTTTTCTTGGAAATAAAAATTTAGATGGTGAAGGAAGAAAAACTCACATCAATTTAAATTTGAGATGAAAGGAAGTGATAATTTAATGGAATAGGTCATATATTTTTTAAATTATTTTCTTGAAAATAAAATTTTGGATTGTGAAGGAAGGAAAACTCATATCAATTTATTTTTTAGGTCAAATGATGTGAAAATTTTACAGAAAAAGATTGAATGAAGTTAAAAATTAATATATTTTATTTTTCAAAATTATTTTTCTTGAAAATGAAAATTTTGAATGGTGAAGGAAGCAAAAGTCACATCAATTTAAATCTTGAGATGAAATAAGTGAAATTTTAATGAAAGAAATTTGAATGAGGTTCAAATTTTTAATATATGTTATTTTTTTAAAATTTAATTTCTTTAAAAATGAAAATGAAAGTTTTTAGATTAAAAATTAAGAAAAAAATTTAAATCGGAAGGTGTTGATAACATGTATCAATGGAATATTTCGCAATATTTGCAAAACTGCTACGATTTTTTAGCTACATTTCCTTTAAATGATATATTGTCAATATATCGTGAAATTTCTGGAAAATATAACTTACCTCCCTAAATTTCTATCGAAATATGTCATTTTGCCTAGAGAAGGGGTAGGAAAAACAAATAATGTAACAAAGGATTTCAAATAGTATTATATAAATGGAGGCCCAAACATTGTATAGGCCATAATAGTTTACTCCACCCAATTAAAGTCGAGGGTTTTCTACACATATAACCTAAATAAATAGGTCTAATAACACGCTTGTCTAAAATTTTTTATTTTTTTGCATGAATAGCCTAATGAACTAATATTGTACACAAAAGTCTAGCCCAATTTACCTTTTCACCCCTCCTAATTATTAAGTTTATATATATATATATATATATATATATATATATATATATATATAACTAAATAAGCATGTAAGGGAAGTTTCTTGTAGTTATGAACTTCCTAAGATGGTTTTCTTTTCAAAACTTACACAAATAAAGGAAGTTTCTCAAATATACCAAAAACTGTTGCGCTAATAAACGAAAGTAAGAATGAACGCGCTTTGAAGAAGAAAATGTGGTATATGTGATATATGTAACATTATATTTGAATTGTCTAGAAATAAACCAAAATATATTTGATAAGTGCATGAACAAAACCATTTGTACAATATATCGTCTTATACATCGAACAGTTTGTACAATCTGTGGTTTTCTTGAAGTCTATTCATTAAGTTATAGAAATCGGACCTCACTCCTCTAGCGATTCTTAAGGGATCATCATCTTCTTCTCCTTCTCTTTCACCTACACACATAAAATAAGTTGTTAAAATCAGGGTGTTAAGAGTACAAACAAAGTCCCACATTAGTTAGAGAAATAAGTGTTCAGGGGTATATAAATGAAGACAGTTATCTTCATTGGTATGAGGTCTTTTGGGTGAAATTGAAGGCAGAGTCATGAGAACTTATGTTCAAAGTAGATAATATCATACAATTGTGCAACTAGGTGCCTCGAGATTTAGAGCAAGATGTGTTAGGATCAAATATTTATTTCTTATTGTCACAAAGTAAAAAAGTTATACATCCCAAGTTCTTTTCTTCGTCTTCTTTTTTTAGTACAATAATTGCGGGAGTTAAATTTTCGACCATATCAATTACCATTAAGCTAAACTTACTCTAATAAAGTTTTTTTTCACTTATTAGTATCAAGATCAAAACTGAGAATTAAAAAATAATAGAAATTACAAAAAAAAGGTAATAATAAAAATTTTGGGACTGAATTTAAATTTAAACCTAGAAAAATTATAATTGGCTAAAACTAAAAACTAACTTTGCAGTAGCCAGTCGGGCAGTAATTCCCAAAAAATCAAAGTCGGGTTGGGTACCTCGCGGGTTTTTAATGGATTTCCCGTCTTATTTTTCATCCGAAAATTTCAAAACGCATTTCTTTCCTTTTCCATTGTTCTTCCTTCCCAGTCTCAAGTCCCGAACAGTGAGACTCCACCAGAAGAAACCCCATAGATTTCCTCTAAGGAACCCCTTTGTCTTTTCTCCGAACTGTTTCAGTTGGTCGAATGTCTTCTGAGGATCAAAAGCCGATGAAGAAAGCCAAAGTGGAGCTAGACGAATCGGATGACGGAATGAGCCTTGGAGCCCTTTTACAAGAAAAGAGGAAGAAATTCTTAAATGTGGGTTCTAAACTTCTCTCAAAGCCGAAGAAGGAAGAACCTCAGGGAGTAGATGGGTTGGGAAAACCTCCCAAAATTGATTATGGGTCTGCCTCCAAGGGCACCAAGGTTAAGAAAGAAGAGCGTTTCAACTCCTTTGATGATGATTTTGAAGAAAAGCCTGGCAAAAAGAGCTCTGCTGCGAAACGTGATATGGTTTATACATCCTTCTATTTTGTTTTTTTTTCCCGCATTCTGCTTACATTACTGTTTCGATTAATGAGTGACTGAAAGTAGAGAAATCGATGTAGAGGACAATAATAGGGAGTTTTATTTGAATGGCTCCGGAGATTTTGAGCAATGTGTACCTCCAGCATGCGGAATTTGAACAATTGTCAGAAACCCTCAACTTTACAAAGTTTCGAGTGCATAATTTGGGGTTCATAATGTTATATTTTCTTTATATTTTGAAAGCTATTAACATGTTTGCTTTTCGACAGGAACTGAAGAAGAAGAAGAAGGTGAAGGAAGAGGAGAAGAGCAAGAGCTCCAAGGAGGAGTCGGAGAGCCTGAAAAAGGAGAGAAAGGAAAAGAAGGTATATGATTTGCCTGGTCAGAAGCGAGATCCACCAGAAGAGGTATTATTCAATGTTCATGTTCTATTCTAGTTTTGGTGGCACAAGTTTTCCGTTTAAGAAATCTTTAGCTGACGTTCTTCATGTGCTCTTGGTTATTTAGAGAGACCCCTTGAGGATTTTCTATGAAACGCTCCACAAGCAACTTCCCAACAGTGAAATGGCACAGTTTTGGTAAAAAAGTTGCCACTATTTTTTTATTTCTATGGTATTATCAACTATGTCATCGTGTTGCCTTATCATTAGTAAGCTGGCAAGAGTAGTTTGATTCCTTGAAGATGTTTTGTTTTGTTTGAAATTATGGATTGCTTATTGTGTTATAAGAACAAAGATGTTTGTTTGTGGGCTTTTGTTTCCTAGAACACTCTAGTAGACCATTCTTATTGGTTGAGTTTCTTATTTGCCAATAGAGATTATCCCATCATGTACAGGTTTCCAAGTTTTCATGCATGGAACTAAATTGATGGCTACAGCATGGAAGATGCATAATTAGATTTGTTCATGTTACTTCATACCTTGTACCTAGTTACGCTAGAGCAACTCATATGCTGAAATTTGTATTTGATTTGGATGGTCGAATGGTTTCTGGTACCCCAACATAAAATTTATGACATTCTGTATACTGCAAGGTAGACATTGTTTCAACAAAAATTTTATTTATCAAGAAGGTGAAAGAATTGGAGCAGTGACAAATTTGGATGATCTATGTTGTTTGTACATAACCATCTCTATATGGGGAATTACACACAATACATTGAGTCTTTTTCTTTTTCTTTTTATTTTTTTATTTTTATTATTTTTTTTAATTATCGCATCAACTCTTGTTTTAGGTGTGAAATGTTGTTTTTGCCATATAGCTTTAATTATGTAGATAAAAAGGTAGAATAAATTGAGATCCTCAAATGTACACGTTGTTAATGAAAACTAAGGAGTTGTAATTTTAAGTTTTCTGTAGTTGCAATGTCGAGCTGATGTCGGCCTCAGCTCGACACAACATAATGAGCAGTTCACTCTATTCACTTTATCTTCCTCCTTGACATTTCTTTTGGGTTCGTTATTCTTTTGGTATTCTGTATGTTCTGCAGATAATGTCAATCTTAAGGTTAAAGAAAAGTATACTAAACAAATACTTTCCAGTGTCTGATCAAACTGTTTACAAGTGTAAGATATTAGATTGTCTATTTTTCTTTTTCAAACAAAGTGGTAATGGAATGGGATTCAGTTTGTTGTTCAATAATGCTTATCATTGTGGCCTTACGTGGATGGATGAGTTTGCAGGATGATGGAATCTGGTTTGTTATCCAAAGAAGAAGCAAAGAAAGTTTTTGAAAAGAAGCAGAAGAAGGCTCCATTGCAAAAGTTGAGCTCCCCAGGGAAGACTGTGAGTGCTGTAAAGAGCGTTATGAAGACCGCCATTGTAAAGAAAACTGTCCAATCTTCTCCAGTTTCTTCAAATAAAACGACGAAAGTGGACTCTAAAGTCGTTACAAAATTGTTGAAGAAGCGCAAGTCCAAAGATGAAAGTTCTGGAGATGAATCAGACGACGAGTTTATAATCAGTCAAAGCATAAAAAAGAAGCCAAGAGCAGCCTAATGCATGTGTAAATGGACAATCCCTTCTATTCAGAAACTGATTTTTAATTTCTGATTAGTTGTTCCAAAACATTGCATCAACGTTTTAATGATATTGACTCTCATTTGGTCATTATTCTCCCCCTATGTTTATATGATATATTCGTGCCAATTTACAATCACAGTTCTTGTGCCTGATTCTAGGCTTCATTTGCTTGTTGGAGCAATTGGAAATATAAGACTTTTGATTAAAATTCCCAATAAAGGGAACTTGGTACAGATAGACTCATTTTTAAGGGTCCAAATGGAGGGGAAACTAATAAAAGAGTTGCGCATAATGTTGTTTTTTTAAAAAAAATTAATTTATTAATTGTGGAGAGATAAAAGTCATTGAAGCAAAATGGTAAACAATAATAATAATAATAAAGGAAATTTTCAAATATTTAAGCATTTTTAATTAATAATAGGTAATTCTTTTAAATCACACAATTTATTAAAATAATTGTAAATATATAGCTGCCACAAACTATTTGTTGTTCTTCTTCTATTTATTTTATTTTCCCAGAAAGATAACTAGAGAACTTTCACAAGAATGAAGCGATTGGTAGGAGGAATCGCCTCCGAACTCCCCCTCTATCGCCGCCGCGAACCTTGAAATTCAATCCAATGTAGCCTCTTCTCCCATGGCCGCTTTTAATTTGCAAGACGGTGACGGTGATTCAAAATTCGCCCTTGTCGCCACACATTCTCTGTTACTCCTGACGCTTCTATGCATGGGAGTGTTAATTTATCACATGCTCACATTATTATTATTTTATCAACAAAGCTCAAAATGATATAATTTGAGGTAATAACTAAATATATAAGTGTATATATATGACAAAGTACGAGAAATATACTGAGACCAAAATTAAAATATAAGGTAACCTTAAATTTGTAATTTCAAATAAATTTCGTATATATTTGTAACAATAATTCTGCATTAAGTATAGTTCTTTGAAATCGGAGATTCTAAATTTTAAGTTAAAATTCGAAATTTGTATATATATGTGTATGAGAATATATATATATATATATATATAACAAAGTATGTGGAATATATATCTTAATAGAGACGATTCTAAAATAAAAATCTAAAGTGTATATTATATAACAATTTTAAATTTATATTTCTTCTAAATTCATTTAGAATAACTCCATATATATTTGAAAATAAACAAAGTTGAATAATGGACCTTGAATATAAATTGAAAACTTTATAACCATAAAATAATACAAGGAAGATCAAAAGATGAAGAAATTGAATGAATACAACATTAATGGCCATAAAAATGAAGATTACGGATTGAATGTCACAACCGGTCGCAAGGAAGAAATAGAGAAAATAATCATCTTCCTTAATTCTAAGATCATTCAGATTTAAAATAAAATAAAAATCATAAAATAAATTCTGTTGAAAAAGATAATCAAAAAGCCTATAATTAAGGGAAAATAAATATGGTTAATTCCATATTAAATTTAGTAAACCAAAAGTGGATATTTGAAAAAAGGAAAGTTATTTTCGAATTTCACTCATTAGGGAAATACAGTATAATCTATAGAGAAAAAGTTTTAAATAATTCAAAATTATAGCTTCAAATCTTTAATGAAAATAATTCAAATGAAAGGAAATTTGTGAAATATATGGCCCAAAGAGGATGTCAGTATAAAAATTCCTAATTACAATGAGATGGTGTTTGGGTCAAGTTTTAAAGTCTCAAGTTCATGTGAAGTTTATACGTAAAGTTATTTTGATTAAATTTTGAAGTTTGCCTTTGGATTTTGAAGTAAGAGGTATTTCGTGCAATTTTTTCTTACCTAAATAATTGATTATTTTGGAGACTATTTTTTAAAAAAATACTTTCATTCAATAATTGTACATATCCTTTCTTGAAAGAAAAAAAAAAAAAAAGAAATCAATTTTTTTTTTTTTTTCTTTCAAGAAAGGATATGTACAATTATTTAATTAAAGTTTTTTTTTAAAAAAAAACTTTAATTAAATAATTGTACATATCCTTTCTTGAAAGAAAAAAAAAAAAAAAAAGAATCGATTGCCTTTTATTTTTTAGAAGTACATGTATTGTTGGCAGTGTTAGATCTTTTAGAAATAAGATGGTTATTTTCTATATCCAAATAAGGAAAATAAAATATTAGGATTATTTTTTAGGAAAATTATTATAAATAAAAAAAAAATATCAATCGCAGTCTATCAGGTGTCTATAGCATCAATTTTTATTATTATTATTTTTTATATTTGTAATTATCTTCAACTATTTTTCTATTTTTGAAAACATCCCTATTTTTTAAAATCAATTTTTTTTCTTAAATGCTCAATAGTTAATATGTCTCCCTGATACATTCTTCATACAACAAGCTTTCTCGAATGTATCAGTTAGACTTCTTCGAAAAATGTAAGTATGACAAACAACAACTTCTCGTTTATATTCCATAAATAATATATATTATTGTCTCATATCCTATTTATATTTAATAAATTTGAAATATGTTCTATAATGTAAGGTATATATTCTTCTATCATTCAATATTTATATTTTAGAAATGTAGAGTATCATATGAGTTATATAATTCAAATTGAAAAAAATAGTATATATATTATATTGTATGAGAAAAAATATATATGAAAAAAAATATTCAAACTTAAATTAAAATTTTGAGAATTAGATATTGATAAGGAAAAATTATTATAAATAGAAAAATATCAAACTATTTACAAATATAAAAAAAAAAAATTGACTATTTATCAGCAATAAACACTTTTATCTATCATAATATTGTTCAAGAAGTCTATCGCTGGACAATAAAATTTTTATATATTTATAAATAGTTAAACTCATTTGGCCATGTTTAAAAACACGGTTAAAGAAGATTGTTATCAATATTTCAAATCTCCAAATCTACGCTTTCGGGTTGGGTTGGGTTTAAGTTGGGCCGGCAGTCCAGGGCTTTAAAAATGAAACCCTAGAAGCTTCTTTTCACTCTTATATATGGTGTGTGGGTTATTCTGAATTAATACACATTCGGACTACTCAATTCTGCTCTCTCTATATGTTCTTCATATTCGCATTATTAAACTCCAAGTGGGCAAAAAAGCGGCGAACAGATGATGATTCTATAATAATGAAGAGGAGCTTGCAATTAATTATTTTGATTCTGCAAGCAATGCTCATTCTCATACTTCCATGACTCTGATGTTCCAAAGCTTTTGCCCTTTCCTATTTCTTTCTGATTTTTTATTTCTTTCTAACTTCACTGATCATCGATATCATACCTTCTTTCTTCTTTTTTTCCTCTCCGGAATCATGGTTTTTGTGAAACGCGATCTTTGATCGTTCTCTGCATGTTTTTTTCCCCATACGAAATCGTTTTTACTTGGCTGTTCATCTTTTTCCACGGTGATCATAATTTCGGGCAGTCCGTTTTCGTATTCTCACATAATTAATGTCATGAATTTGTATCGTCAAATAAGAATCTGGAGGAAAATTTCGTAAAGATGGTGAATAGAGATACCGTTGTGTAAAGCAGTGGTCGATCGATGGCGTTGCAAGTAGCCATTGATCAACAAATAGGACGCATGACGAAATCGACGTTAGAAATTTGATTGACGATTGAGGCTTTTACACCTCCAAAATCAAAATCATAATACTCAGATCAAAAGCCTAGACTTTCCTGGGTTTTGGTAGGCTAAAATAGTGCGATTGCCTAACATAAGTTATGAGCTTCGATTTTGAAGCGATATATAGACTTATTTTGCCTCAGAAAATCCTAATATATAAGGCTACCATTATAATTTTTTTGCTTTTATTCTTTTAAATTAAATTTATAAACATTATTTCTCTCTTCAAATTTATTTATTTGTTATCTATTTTATACCAATTTTACTTTCTACCAATGGTCTAACAAATAGACTAATTTTTAGTTTAAAAAAGAAAAACGAAATAGTTACCAAACAAAACATAAAAAAATTTAAAATTTTAAAAATTAAGTCTTATCTCTTTTAAATTTTTTTCAATGATTATTATCTTTTTCAGTAGAAGAGCTAGCTTGTAGTCAAATTTCATCTAGACACATGTTTTTTAAATTAATTTTTCTAGTTTTCAAAATTTAGCAAAAAAAATTAAGAGATAAAAACTGTTTATGAGCGTAATTTTAAAAAACTAAAATTAAAATCAAGTGGTCATGAGACTTTTACACTTATTGATGAGTACAAAATAGATTAGAAATTTTACATTACCTCTTCCATAATATTAATATTATTTTTCCTGAGGAACTCTTAATAATATTAATGTACTGAAATTTAAAATATCATATAAGGGTTTGCTATGCTTATACGAGATCACTATTTTTATTTTATTTATGTATCGGTGAACCAAAAAAAAAAAAAAAAAATTCTTTGAAGGTTAAAAACTTAAAAGTGGTATAAGATAGGACAGACAAAAGGAAAAGGTAAAAAAGAAACGGTGGGTACATTGTTAGCAAAGCACATGCTAACAATGCTAGGAAACTTCTTCGAGTAAAAAGCTACATCAAAATCTTTAACTCAAGTACATTGTTGTACAACCTACAAGAACAGATTCTGTTCAAGTAAGGTTGTAAGCTGCATCAAAATTTTTAGTAAAATTATAAATTTAGGCAAAAAGAGAGAATCTCAAGCAACATGCAATGAATTGATAAGTTGATTTTGCTCTGTTCAACAATTCGATCGTTTTCTAATGGGTTATCTAAGATTTCAAACCAAAGCCCAAATCATGGTCTTTGAAGAAGATCAATGCCCAGCCCCGTTGAGGATCGTCTTATGTTTCTGGATTCAAATCCCTTAACAGAAATAAAGTCCTTAAATTTGAAAACTCACATCGGTTCTTGGTCATTTACCCTTCGAGTAATCCTTATCGAGGAAGCATTAGGCAGACAGCCCCATAAGGGGATGGCAAAATCAATCTAAAACCAAAATCTAGAACTACTACTCTACTCTAACTGCTATACATAACTGTACTGTCATGGTGGGAACAATTGACGTTGACTAGGGTTAACACAATCATTGAAATTGAGCCTCATTGCAGTACCTCTTGAAACTCAAAGCCTCATCAGCCAGAAACTCGCTGTTAATGTCGAATCGAAACCATGATTAATTAGTGAATGTATATGCGAACGAGAAAACAAGAGAGAGAGACGGAGCAAACTTACAAAATCCGCTCAGCCATTTGCACTGGCTCCCACCTAGGACTCCAAGGATAGTCGATAATAAGCTGCGACTTGATGGGTGCACCTTGGGAGTTGAAATGCTAAACAATATAGAAAGAAGGGGGTCTTAAAATCAATAATCCAAGAGTGGATATTTATAGCAACCAAGTTGGCCCATCAGATATCGACAAATATAAGGGGCCATCTCAACAACGCCATTCCTATTCATAATGAACAGAAAAATCCTTCAAAACTGGAGTTGCTCAAATTGCATGCACCACCTATCGTGTCATTTGATCACCTCTACACGCAACCTTAAAAAAAACTAATTTACCAAACTTTTCTTATATTTATGATCATTATTATAATGTACAGAGTTTTGAGGAAAATGTGGAGCCTGTGTTAATTCTGCCAAAACTATAAAGTTTGAACGAACACAGGAGAAGTGCTGATGGAAGACAAACGTACAAGCATAATATTTATGGCACTTATAATATCTAACCAGAAAGCAAAGTCGAAATATACAAGAATTTTTAAGATTCAAGACAAAATTACTTTACCTGGGAACTTTGCAGCACCAGAGAGGGCTGCTTCTTTGGAAATTGGGTTGAAATGAGGATGTGGACCTAGCATTAACAATAAATACCCAGAAACATAAGAGAAGGAAAATGTAGAAAATAAAATTTCTCATATACGAAACCTTGAAAAAGCTTAAAATTTAACAACAGATTGATGATAATAGCTGCCATGTTGTCTCAAGTCTAGATTCAACCATGTTGTCGATCAATGAACATGAACTGCATTACATACTGTATAGTCTATCTTACCCGACCAATACACACTATGACACTATCTTAGTTAAATTTGAAACCTAAAGGATTTTTTCAGATCAAATGGCATTTACCATTGATTGAGAATGCTTTGTGCGTGTGTATGCAATAAACCATCAACCAAAAAGAGATTTGCAAGTCCAGAATATGTTTTGTTCCTGTAAGTTACTGTGCCTTTGACATCAAATGAAAGATGTGTGTGAAATCATATCACGAAAATGTCAAAAAGCTTGAGACTTGACAAAATGGTGAGACCATTTGGAAGGATAAACGGTTGTAAAATGTCTTGCTATCATCCAATTCATTGAGAGAATACACTTCTTCAGCTCAAAAATCAAAATTCTGCAGACAGCAAAGACAATAACTGGCCAATGCCAAGTCAACAAAATCAAATTTGACATGATGAACTTGTCCGAGGTTCACCTATGGTTGGTGTCAAGGAGGTGTACTTTATGCAGAAGGGCATTGGAAGAATTAGATAATGTTTCATGTAGATGTCACTTTGTTGTGAAGATTTGGGGAGATTTCTAAGTGGTTAGAGTTAATAATCAAAGTGCAGGTTGTTGGGATATGCAGAAGCATGTCAGCTTCTCTAGCAGACTGCAGACAGTGTTCTTCACTATTAACGGAAACATCAGATTAGAGAGAAATAGATGAACCTCCAAGAACGTAGAAAGGTCCTGAGAGGAAGTTTAGAGCGATTGTTGCTCTCTTCAATGCCTGTCTTTGGATGTTCTCTACAAAATTTTATTTTATTTGTTCTTTTTTCCTTTTAATAAATTAATCACTGTATTGTTTTTGTTGTTGAGGGATCTTTCGTTTCAGCAATCTCTCTAAAAATAGAAAAACTGAGGGCTATCTTTGTCATCAATAGATCTGGAATACTGTACCAGATTCAAGGTAGTGATCATCTCCAAAGTTAATATTATTACATGATTCGCTAGAGACCAGGGTATAAAGCCTTAAGAAAGGGAAGATTTTGATGAGAATTCAAGATGGAGAAAGCAGTTACTCTGGATGAGAGTTAAAGAAACCTATCAAAAGCAATCACCAGAATGAACTAATCATTACGTGAATAATGTTCTTTTTCATGGTAAACAATTGGAAAAATTCCACATAAGATAATACTTGATAGTGATGGGATGCCATATTAAGGATAGTGAAGGTCACTTAATACCAGGAATGTGAACACCCCGGAGGCAGTGATAACTGTAGCCGTTCGACAAAACACCTAGAAACAAAGAAATTCATTGCATTAGTAAGATGTGACGACCCCATCCATCCACCATTACCTCCACTTAAATTAAGAGTTCAGTAACGACTTTAAAAAGAAGAATAAGATGGACTAAAAATTTGTAAGAATCCCACCGGGTCAGCTTCTAAAGGCCTTCCAAAGAAAGAGTCCAATGCTTCTATAAAGCCTCTTCTAACATCAATCGATGAAACTGCCTCCAGAACCTTCATCAGAATGATAGAAATATAAATATTCTATTTTAGGTGACACAGTTAATTAACCTAGAGAGAGTCATCTGACCAAAAGAAATGAAACCAACCTGTTTCTCAAGACTCTCTTCTAGATGGGGAAGATATTCAGCCATGCACCTTGAAGTCACAGTTAAAACAGAAAAATGAAACCACTTTTTATTTAGCACTCAATCCTGACAGCCATAGAAATGAGATATACAAGAGAGAGAGAGAGACTATCCTACATTCCATCTATCCACGGAGGAAGTTTGACGTCCTCAATGGATAACAGAGCCTTCAACTCAGACGTAGAAACCAATTTCAGACGAGGTGCAGCAGGAGTAGTTGCATATTTTCTCACAACAGGATATAAAACCTATGAAAAAAATGATGTGAGAATGGGAAAAATAGAGGAAAGCAAAGACCAGAAGTTCAAAGACAGAAAAGTAGAAGGCAACCTGCAAGAATATCTTCTGTGGATGCTTCCACGGGCATCCAGGTATCATCTTATTAATATTAATGTCTACCAGCGGCACTGCAAATTTGACCTCCTCTGGCTATGCTAAAGTTCAAAGCCATAGAAGCCACATGTATGAGAATAAAGAGAGAGAAAATACAGTCCTTAGTATTCAACTATTTACTAATATTCAAGGAAAGCATAACCATATACTATAAACTATTACCTTCTCAACACCAGAACTCAAATGCATTTCAATTCCCTGCAGTAAGGAATAATGAATTACTTTTAGTTTTAGTTAACCATTGAATATCAAAGAATCTTCTTAAGGCGAGATGACAGATATCTGTATAAAGGGCAGCTTGGCTAACTACAGGCATACATAGTTATAAGCAAGCAAGCAAGCAAAAATAAAAATTAAAAAAAAGTAAAAAAAAAAAGTGAGGATGGTTAACCTTCTTTACTAATATTTTTCATGCGTGAAATATCTTATCCAGCAACAATTTTCTCATTCAAGTTCCAATTTCCAAGGATGAAAATATAAAGTTTCATACATCTCGACAGACAGACCAGCAAGAGGTATCATCAAGAAATTGAGCCCAAAACCTCACCCCTTAAATTCATGAACTCATGTGATTGATCAACGATTCAGAGCTAATAATCTATCAAACATTACCTCCCTCGATAACATAGTACAAAGTTCAAACTTCAATCTTTCATCATCAACACCTTCAACGCGTTTCCTTTGGTAGGAGACATATCGATCCCTTCAAGAAAGTAAATTTGTATTTAAATTCAAGGTGAGTTATACTCAAGATATTAGAAAAGAAGGCATTATCACATGAAAGCCTTGAAACCTCAGTTCTTGAAGGAGGCTAGTGAGGCGAGATGGATCTTTACTGTTCCAGTCACGTAGACTGTTTTGTAATGACTTATGATCTCCTTCTCCTTCATCAACCTTACTTGTGAATGGATGGAAATTTTCATCTTCTGGTCCAAACATAATATCAGGAGCAGAAAACGGTGATTCAGCGTTGTACATGATGTCCCCTACGACATATAACAGCCATCAAACAGCTAGCTACGGTGAAACTATCAACCATTCAGTACAGGGAAAGGATAAGAATTGGAAGTATAACGTGATAACTACAATGGAGAACAGGTCTTACATTTGACGAATTCAAGGCAGTAAGGCATGACCAAGGTGAATCTATCGATAATTCCAGGGTAGTGTCTACTCCCAGACCATATGTGCTCAATCTGAATACCGAAACAGTAAGAATAAGGGATACGTTCAACACAATAATCTGTTCGCTTTCCAATGACATTAAATTCTATCCTCGTGGTGGAAAACTGGAGTAAAGAAAGAAAGAACTCCCAATACCATCCATTTCCGATCAATTCAGTGAACTGATCTAATTACAAACCACTACAAACAGTTACCATCAATTTCTAAAGCTAGAAAATCTAGAAATCGTCATTAACTTTGTTGTCACTAAAATTTCCAGGAAGAGACAGGATTTCGAAATGTTACCTTAACGGGGAGGGGAAAGTGGTTGAGCAGGTAATTGATATGAGCCGCAATGAGAGGAGGTACAGTGTCGGAGGACATGGTCGTAGCAGCTGAACAACAGAGCTATTAGGTTTATCGCCGGCAATCGATCTGGAGAACCAGCGTCAAGTTCAACTGAAACAACAGTGAACACCTGATTCGGCTCAAGAAATTCACACCACAGCCTTCTTAGTTCTTGCTGCAGAGAGACCTCGATTTTCGATCAAAAAACATTTCAGACATGCTTGAAAACGCTGCCCCCTTCCACGACTTTACTGAACCGCAATTCTAAATAGCGACTTCGCTAGAGTCCAATCGCCAAAAGGGCCAAATGGGCCAATGGCCTTGAATTAAGTTTGGGCCTTCTACAGACGCAAGCACGAAAATGGGCCTGAGAATAAATTTTGACCCAAAAAGCAGGGGTAAAGTCGCCAATGGATAAAAGAGAAGGAAACCCTAAAATGACGTGCCGACTCTCCTTTAAATAGCACACAGCATATTCATTCGGTATTCACTCGCTTCGATCATTAGGGCACGAAGTTGCCTTCTTCGCGTGCAAAAGCTTCGTGTTCGTATCTCTTTCTCATGGCTTCTTCTTCATGTACTGCGCGTCTTTAATGTTTTTGTTTTTGCTTGATTATGAACCACATGACGAATCTGGATTCAAATTCTCACGACGGTCGTCTGAGACGCATTGCGTGCGCTACTGATGCAATGATCCATTTTATCTGATGGTCTACTTTGGTTTCTTCTCTTCTTTCAATTTTCTTTATGTTCTTTTTTCCCTCTCTTACGAATGAATTTTGGGTTCGATTTTCTTACGCTCTGTGACTGGTGCAAGCATAGTGATGATGATTTAAACATGTCCGATCAATTTAATGACTGGAATATCAACCTCCTACTCATACTGAATGCTTGCTTTTCTTCTTCTTTTAAAACCGTGCCTTCAAATGTGCAATCCTTTCGGCTTTCGACTTTTTTATATTCTTTCTGATGATTTATTTTGTTTATGATGACACCATGAGGAGACACGAGTATTTGGCATGAGATTGAAGGATCAGTGAATTTGAAATATACGAATTATAAAATCCTTTTCATTCTGAGTGCCAAACATGTGGTTTATGGTGTGATCAAGCATATTTAGTACTAACTAATTTGTTTAATTTAGAAATAACTACCGAATTTTTATAAATCCTGTATTCGAAATTTGCTTTTAGTTTTGTAAATTTTGTGTGTTTTCAATTGAAATCTTAATCATTCTTCGCAACAGATGGGAGTACAGCTTTGAAATGCCATTTGAGTAGATTTCTTGAGAAATTGAGTATCGAGATGAAGTTTGGGGTGTGTTCTTGAAAATATATTGTTTTCTAATATTTTTCTTTCGATAATATATTCATTTCTTTCAATAATATATTCGTTTTCAACGTTGGCTTTGGCTTTCAAGTCTGTCCGGCTCTTTCACTTTGTGAACTTAACAACTGTGTTTCTTCATGTCATGGACCGGTCCCTTCGCTTCATGGATATGAACACACTGTATTTCTTCAGATTTGATGGTCCATACCTGTTACAGTGGTAGTTTTCGGTAATTAATGGTGGAAGTTTGATAAAAATAAGAATTGCTTTCAGATGCAGTGAGAAAAAGGAAGTTGAATTTGTTATCGGCCTCGCAGTGAATAAATGTAGTAGAATCGAAGTCATAATGAAATTGAATCTTTTCATTTAGAGTGTTGATTGATCTGATCACTACGGGCCCATACGGATAAGGAATTGAAATTGATAAACTTGGGAATGTGTAACAAGTCAAATGCCACAGGATCATAAGGACAATAGATTCTAAAAACGTTATAATGCTTTACTACTATTTTAATTTAAGAGAACTGGTTGAAATGTAGCTATGGTGACTGCCACTACTCGTACGACAAAAGTTAAGTTTAGAGTAGGTGTCGTAAGAGCTCGTCTTTTTTTAAGGTAAACGACAGAACACTTCCCATTCGCTGTTGGAGATGGAACATTCAGTGAAGGAACTGAAGGAGATGCAATTGGAGAATAATTGGTGAGGAGTATGTTCGGGACTCACCATTTTTGACATCTCTCCCCTTTTGGTCCTATTTGCTCAACCTGCGATATCCTTGTGCTACTAGGTTATGGTAACTATAAGTTGTGAGGTGTAGCTGAGATCGTAAGAAATGTAAGGTTCTTAATCAAAATCGCCATCATTTTTTAAAGATAAATCAAAACAGAACTTAGTACTGAATTACGACTCAAGCCAGCAGAGTTCCTTCTAGTGTATATTTGTAGACTTTTCTAGCAATTGAACTGATGAGAAATGAAGTTTCAACTCAAGACAAACCTAAGTGTCATAGTCATATTTTTTCAATGGTGTGGCACCATAATTTATGCTTGATCAAGTTTCAATTTATATTTTGCCCATTCTTTTGAAGCTTCATTAGACCTTAAGTGAGATTCTTTCGTCCGAACTGAACTCATGCGGAACTGACCTACACGTTTTTTGTACGTGCAACTTCCCTCCTTTCATCATCATAATTCTCAACAATCCAACCCTCGTATATCACTTTGAAACTTTGTTTGTACGAGTTTAGACCTTTCATCAAGCCAAACAAGCTTATGATATAATGGGGACTATTGAGTCTCATAGATACTTTGGATGTCATCCTGAGTGTCGGGACGACTTCAGCTTTCTCTCTCTTACTCGGGTCAGCTTATCGAGGACTATTATGATCACCCCATGGGCATTTTTCCAACTCGAGACCTCTCGGGACATATTTAGGCATGAATCTTTATGTGTTTATACTAGGTCAATGCCGAGCCAAGATGGCATATCGGGTGCTATATTGAAACTCCAGCCCATGGGAAGGGGTACAAGCAACACTCGCTCATGCCATGACACTTGTGTGCCATTGGGTAGCTCACTTAGGCCGCAGGGCCCAAGGGTCACTTACCAGCGTAGAGTGCCTGTCTCAATTCCGATTGATATGGAATTCGACATTCTTCCATCTTCCATCAATATGGAATTAAGTCTAGAGCCACTCGTCCAAACTTGCGATGAGACCCCTACTTCTGAGGTCATGGCTCGGGGCCCCACATGGCCCCCATCACCATTGCTCGTCTGCACTTAACTTGGCCCTTCCTCTTAACTTGGCCCTTTATCTTAATACTCTTGTGTCGGCACCACATTGTCTGCACAAGTGAGGTCACAATCTACTATCTCAAAGTTAGATTGTGACACTAAGTATATCACTTGCAAATTTCAATGTGATGTTGGGTGGACGGAAAGTCCCCTTTCTTTTTCATGTTTAGAACCCAAATATTATGGGGTCTATGTGTCTTGTGGTTTTTAATAAGATAAAAGATTTTATTTCTCAATAAAATAAAACTTTTAGAATTGTCTTGTGTGGGAGTATCTTATAGGCACAATTTGTATGCAACTTAATGGACTCAATTTCAATCTTGATTGAGTTACCAACTCATGGTAGCTTAGAGTTGTTTAAGTTGTGGACTTATTATCTTAAGTTCTTGTAAAGTCAGAATTTAAATAAACAAATTGTTCATTAGGAGTTATTCTTGTTTTATTGAGATTTTGTGTATTCTTCATTAGAGGTTTAGTAGTACTTAGGAAAGAGGTAATATTATAAGAAGTCTTTAAAATAAAAATACTAACTTTCAAAATCTATTTTGAGCTGTTGTCAAACACTTTCTTTCAAAAATGATTTATTTTTAAATTAAATATTTGAAAATGTATTCTAAACACACCCTAAATTAAAATGAAATTCTTTCACTCATCTTTTGATTTGTTATTAAATAATATATTATTTTAATTTATGGGCTAAAGTATGTTTTTTATAGTGAAAAGTAGGTTAAATAATTTATTTCTTCTTTTCCAAAATTAGAATGTACATATTTACAAGTTTTAATTAAAGTAAGTTAGTAGTAATTGGCATGGTCTTCACTTCAAATGTTTGATCCCTCACCCGGTAGTTGATGTACTAAGAAAAACCACAAGGATTACATTTTTTCATTTCTATATTGATTTAGACATCTTTATATATTTATTTTAAGTTTAGGTGAGAGTTAAAAGTATTTGACTTCCAAAACATATATATAATACCTTAATTAAATTCATGTGTTAGATTAGCTATGCTATGGTTATAGATTCCAACAAAGATTATATTGCATAGTAACAGACGGCGAAACGAGGCCCTGTAACGCGACATAAAGACTCCTTATTTTATTTAAATTTCATAAACCTAAATTAAAACTAAACTGAATGATAAATATGATAAATGAAGCGAAAAACAAAGAATAATTAGATGACTTGGATCAATATCTGGATCCTATTGTATATGTAAATGATATAAAAAAGTAAGAGTTCCTTTCTTGATTTGTTCTACAGAAATAGAATCTCTCCTTTAGTCATAAAGGGAAGTTAAGATATTGCGTTTTTAAATAAATAAAGTATAATATATGTGAACATAATTTCATGTTAAATACATGGATTTCGATGAGTTGTTTTCAAATGTCTATCGTTATCTATTACTAATATAACATGACATTTTGCTATATTTGAAAATACACTTAGCAGTTTTGCCATTTAAAGTAGTAATAATAAAAAAAAATATAAATGATAATAAGCTGTCCTAAAAAAAACCAACAAATAAATGAATGGTGATAAATGAAAAACAAATATATAACTATATTAAAATATAGATTAAAAGCCATTCTTAGTGTCTAAACTTTCATAGAAGTAATAATTTTAGTACCAAAACTTTGGTTTATAATTATTAAGTCGTTGAACTTTCAATTTTGTAATAAATTAGTCAATAAACTTTACTATGTAATAATTTAATTTTTATATATTTAAATTTGTAATGAGTTTACAAATTAGTGCCAACAAACTAATTAGAGATTCAATACTTTTTTTTTTAACGTTAGGAATTAAATTGACATCTAATTTTGATGAATTTATTATTATTATTTTTTTTTTACAATAGGAACTAAATTGTTACCCATTTTAAGTATAAGAAAAAATATCTACATAATAAGATTTAGATACTAAATTATTATAAGATTGAAGTAAACAGATCTATCTAAATTGTCACCAATTTAAGTATAAGAAAAATATCTACATAATAAGATTTAGAGACTAAATTATTATAAAATTGAAAATAAAAATACTAAATTATTACAAATCAAGTTCAAGACTATTACTTCTGTTTAAAAGAAAAAACAAAAATTGAGACTAATTTTACTTTTTATATTAAACTAGAAAGAATTATTGGGAAATTTGTTCAAATAATCCAAAAGTTGGATTGAAAATGGCAAATGACCTGAGTTTTTAAAAAAATGTCAAATGACTATTTGTTGATGTCAAATTCGGATAAAATTACCAAAATGAACTCGCGCATACAGAATAGTTGATATTGCTCTCGCTTTCTTTCCTTACTCATAATCACTCTCGTTTCTGTTGCGCTCTCTCTCTCCCCCATTATCTTTTACTCTCGCTCTCGTTCTCGTTCACTTTTGTTCACCGGAGTTGGCCGAGTTTGGACTTTTCGTGTTTGAGAGAAGAAGAAAAGGGGAAAGAAAGAGAGAGAGAGTGAATCGAGGGAGGAGGAGAAGAAGAGAAAAGAGAGGGAAAAAAGAAAAAGAAGAAAATGCTGGAGAAGAAGAGAAAAAGAAAAAAATAATTAAGAAAGCCTAAACCATGTGATCATGACACCATAAAAAAAAAATATTTGGCATTTTTAAAAAAACGGGTCATTTGACCTGTTGGGCCTTTAAAATAGGCTTTTTATACCATTACGCCAGAATTCTTGTATTTTGATGGGCTGATGGATCTGGGCCGAACCCGACTTCATCAATTTATGGTGCCGGTACTCCGCCGGGAACTGTTGGACATCGACCATGAGTCATATGGTTCGGACTCTCCGGCAATGGCCGATGTTGCAGAAACATTGTTGCGGTTTCTCCGTACGTCATTTTCTCTCCTCATCTCTGCCGTGGGTGGCCAAACGAATCGACTCTCGCCGACTATCTTTGGCTACCGTTCATTCTGCTCATCGCGAAGTCCAATATGGATCAAAAGGACTCAGATTACCGAAAGCTCAAGCACCAGCCAAATCCCAAGAAGATGAGAGCGTTGATGATGATTCGGATGTTAGAAAGAGCCGAAACCAGCTTAAACGGGAAGCTCGACGAGCAGTCCAATGGGGCATGGATCTCGCGGCCTTCTCCACTCCTCAAATTAAACGCATCCTTAGGTATTCATATCCTCTCGCAACATTATCCGACGACGTCTAATTCTTATATAATGTTTGTCACTGATACTCTTCGGGAAAGGGTCAAGGAGTTTGAGTTTCCAAATTTACTTACACGCTAACGTGAGATTTCTATTGCTTGTCTGGGGTGATAGAGTGACGTCCCTCGAGAAAGATATCTTCGACGCAATAATGCTTGTGAAGGTGCTCCTTATTAGTGCTTTGATTTTGTGGTCTGTCGTATCCTTTTGCAATATGGTAACGCGTGAATTTTTCATGTAGCTAAGGTGTTTGATTTTTGCCGCAGAGGTTGGGGAGTGATGTCAGAGAAGGAAAGCGAAGGCAGTTCAATTACATTGGTAAGCTAATATTTGATATTTCCGTCCGTTGTAAAACGAACATTTGCGCAGTTCGTGTTAGTAGTTAGGACCCCATTTGATAATTTAGAAGATTGAATCTGATGAACCCTGACGTAATGGTTTATCAAGATCAATTGATGAAAAAATGTAAACTTGCCGTCTTTATGGTCCTTGAATATTTTATGAGCAAGAGATCCTGTAAAATGCGAGGCACAAGATCTTACTGGGAAAAAAACACTCTTTCAAATCTAAAATGGAAGATTTCAATCTGTCAAATGGTGAATAGAATGGCTTAAATGGTCTGGGCCTTGAATTGATCATAACCTTGGTTAGAGTACTGTGATCAGCTTTGTTTCTAGGTTGCCACTTATCCCACTAAACTGCATTCCAGTGACTACTCAATAAGTTGATGATACTAATTCTAGGAATCTATAGGCTCAATTTAGTTGACTACTTTTATTAAGCTCACTTAATGAAAGTGTGATAATACAATTTGCTAATGTAAAGGCCTCATCAGCAGATGATCTTTTCTTGGCTAATCACAGACGAACTAGGCAAAATGCTCAAATGCAACAATTTGAACTGAGCTTACCATTGAATTTTCACCTGTTCTAGATCACAACTCAGGTCTCTAAATATATATTTATTACAATTCCTGAAGCGCTTTACCCATAACCTTGGTCTCAAAAAATCCAACCAAAACAGGAATCATCTGTTTTGGTATGAAAGTGCAACTTTATTTTTCAAATCATTTGTATTATGTGGCTCTGATAAGTTAAATTGATTTAATTTGATAGGAAAACTGCTGAGGGATGCTCAACCTGACACCGAATTAATGGACATTTTAATACAGGCCACGAAAGTCGGTGACCATAAGATACTACAGAAATTGTGCGCTTCAGTAGATGATGAAGATTCAAATTCTGCATACGAGGAGGAGGACGAAGAGGTATTTTATGATATGGTTTCTTTTACATATTACCCCTCCTTATTTGGTATAATATATTGCCCTAATTTTTATTTGGCTTGCTGACCAATTGGGAAAATTATACTACAGCGTGGAACAAACAAAATGAACACTTAGAAAAAGAGAGCCAGCGAGTATATCAACTGTTGCTTTTTTAGGATTTAACTTTGATTGTTATAGGGGAACAGCAACTTGTCAAATCTTTAAAAACCCATGTTTCTGGAATCAATTGAAGGGGCATTATGTTCATAAATGCCATTTTATACCATGTTGTTCCTTTTAATTTATAACTTAATTTTGTTTTTCTTCTCCCTTCCATATCTTAACTAGGGTCCGCATGTGGACATTGCTACAAGATGGCTTGACGGGTTAGTCAGTAAGGACAACAACATTACAAATGAAATTTATTCGCTACAAACTGTTGAATTTGACCGTCAGGTACTTGACCTACTGCATCCTTTTTTTTCTTTTTTCCATTGCAATGGTGTGCTACCCTTACCCATTTTTCTTATATCACCCTCCTGCCTCTTTAAGAAGTTGTTAACTCATTTGGTTCGTGCCACTTAAATTCTTCTTTAAGATGGTTATTATTTCTTTATAAGAAAGATTTCATTGATGAGATGAAATGACAAAAAGAGGCGAAACCCCCTTCCAACGATCCAAGGAAATTACAAGAAATATAATTCCAATGGGCTATAAGTGTAGATAAGCTGCAGCTATGAAACTATGGCGAAAAAAAGTTATTTAAGATTGTTGCAATCAAAAGAGCCTCTCTGAGCTTCTAGCTGAAAATGTTCAAATTAGGCTTGCTTTGTCGTATCAATTAGCCAAGAAAAATAGGACAAGGATTTTCTGAATGATTACAACTTTGAAGCTTTTATTAGCTTGTTTAGATGTTCTATCCCCATGCAATTCTGACCTACATGTCAATCATCTATAGGAGCTGCGGAGACTTGTTCGAAAAGTACATATGATTGAAGAACGCAAGGCAATTGAAGAGAATGAGGATGAAGTCAATACAGCAATAACAAACGCCAGAAAGCTCCTTGCTCGTTTCCTTTGTAGAATGGCGAAACAGTTGCCTTCCTATGAACTCTAGTACGAATTTATTTGTACACTATATTGATTTCACATTCTTTCCTATACATACTTATTTGTCTCTTACAACCTCGCCGACTGTTTATTCTCACTTTCAACACCTACTTTTTCCTTTTATTTCACACCTTCTTTAAAGTCTACTTGACCAAGTAGTTGAGTGCTAACCAGGATTTTAGAGATTATTTATCAGGTTCCAATGTCTTCCTTGCTTCTTTTGCTGCCCATATCCAATACTCTTTTCTCTAGTAATGCCTTTTAATAGTGGGGGAATTTATTATAGACCCGAGAATCTGAAAGGGAGAGGTAGAAAAGATGGACATTGGGAGAGAGTTTTGGCCTATTGATGATGCAACTGGACTCATAATTGAAATTGTTAGGAAGGCAACAAAAGCTAGCTTACATTTAGGGATAGTCATGATATTGTTTAAAATTCTGGTCTTGGCCGTTTCTGCACATCATCTTATGCCAATTGAAGGTCTGCATAAACCCACAAAACTTTTGCTTTAAATTGCAATTTCCTCTCTGTGATGGAAGATTAGTATTGAATGACGCCATTTCTTTTAGTGGTATTTACACGCTGATTGAGCAATGATTGGAGGTGACGCAGGCAACCACATCAATCCCTGGAACCAAGAGTTGAAGATCTCTTTTTGAATTTTTCATGTCGTTAACTTCAATATTTTTGGCCAATTCTTTGCTATATTTGCTGAAATCTATCCCCGTCACATTGACAGGACGATCGCCAAACTGCTGTTAAACTCAAACTGGACAAAAGGGTAAGCGAAATTTGATTAGAATTACTCTTGGACATTGTGTGAATTGTGGGAAGAAAATAAAACCCACCAAAAAAAAAAATAAAAATAAATAAAAAAAATGATGGCCCCAGCCCAACGAACAATACCCTTGTTTAAAAATATCCACATTCGTTTAAAAGTTGCAATATTACCCTTAAGATTATTTATAAACATTTCAAATTTTTTTCTTAAAATGCAGGACAAAAAATCAACATGGAATGACGTAGTGATGACTAAGACACTCCTGAATTAAATCGTTCTCAAAGAACGATGCTTAAACACATCCATTTTTTGTCCAAAATTTTAAAAGTTATTTTTCTTTACTTCATGAGCTGTTTTGGAATATTTATGAGGTGATATTATAACTTCTGAAAAAAAGTACAATTTTTTTTTTATTTTAAATAAAATACTTTTATGATTTAGCCTAAAAATTAACTATAAGACTTGGGCGTATCTACCACAAACAATTTCACGAACTTCGAATATTTTTTAGTAAATCATCTTTCGATCTAAATTGTGAGTAAAACATAGTTGCTATTATAATATTAGAAATTTTTGGATCATGTCCTATGACTACTAGATATTTTGTATCGTGTTCGCATTTGATTGTAATCAAACTCAACCTACAAAATTTAAGCACCCTATCTTCATAATTTGACCTAAAAAAAAAAAATAATAATAATCATCCTATCTTTGGAGTTCTGACCTTTTAATTTATCTTCTTCGCAATAATATGACTTTCAGAATTTTGTTTGTCGCTATCGCCCCAATGTGAAGGCAAGTGTATTTGGTTACAAAATACGGCCATTTATATGCAGGTTGAAACAATTTACAAAGGGGGAAAATGTTGTAAATGAATAACACTAAGGATTTTTTTTTTTTTTTTTGGTCGACAGGTTGATATATAAAAATATCCCACAAATATCAAATTGAATCCACCCAGCTGTTTAATGCCTTATTATGATAATGAAATTGTTATAAGTGCTTTGACAAGTATATACATATTAGTTAATTATATTAGTGGTCCTCGTTTTTTGAAAATTAAAAGCCCTTCTGAATCTGGCCATCACCTTTCTTTTCAAGAGATAATGTTCAAGAATTTTCTTCGTCTCTAATGGAATGTGTCAAAAACATTACTTTATTTATAAGAGAACTCAGAACAGTAATTTTAGCGCAGTCAAAAGAGATCTAACACTTTTTCGTAGTTTCGTACCATATACAAACTCCAAAAGATTAAATAAAATACATTCTAAAGTATCTAAGAAAACAATCCTTTCCTCGGTCCGCAGGGAAGATTAATATTCCTAATACCAACAACCCAACTAGAGTGATGCAGAAGATGAATTGTTGCTATATGTTTCTCAACATTTTTCAATTTCTATATCTTCTTTTTTATTCCTTCATCAAACTAAAATCTAATTTTAAATTTGGGAGTAATGTTATGTTTAAACTTTTTAACTCTTTTACATATTCTTAAATCGTTTTTCTCTCTAACATGTCGTTAATGGAACACGTAAATTTGTATATCGATTTCTTGTGTAATTCTTTGCTTGTCGAATGTCTTTTTTTTCTTTCCATCACAATTAATTATACTTTAACCTTACAATTGAAAAACATTGGTTAAAAAACATTTTTAGTTTCTTAAATTTCATGAAAATACCAATTTAGTTCTTGAACTTTAATAAGTTATATTTTAATTCCTATTGTCTCTGTCATGAAAAACTCATCAAGATTAAATGTCAGTTTTTATTATGTAATGACTTAGTATTTATAATATATAAATAAATTCGATTTTTGATCAATTTATCAATCTACATACATGTAAGAAATTTTATTAAATCATACTAATATCTTTCACCATATGGACTAAATCATTACAAATGGTAAAGTACATTGACTAACTTGTTACTTATTAAAGTTTTTTTCCCTTTTAAACTATCTACTTATTAAAATCTAGGAACTAAATTGTTATTAAATTGAAATATATGAACGAAATTATTTATAATTAAAGTTTAGAAACTAAAGGTCCATTTGGAACAGACTTAGACATTTTTTCTTTTTTAAAAAAATTATTTTCATTTAAACAGTTTTGATGAAAACTCGGTGTTTGGCAACTCTTTCTCAAAAGTGGTTTTACATATAAGTTTGGTTTGTTATATATTAAAAGTGTTTTTATTAATGTCAAATTACTATAAAATAACTTAGTTAAAGGTGGTAACTGAAGATTGAAATGACGGTGACCGAAATTTCTCATACATGTTAAGAACTAGAGATCAATTATTGTAGATTATCCTAAATCAGCATATTTGATAAATTCATTTTCAACAATGGTCTCCAACATTTGAATTTTCTTCAAAATAACTTATTTTTTAAATTAATCATCCTGGAAGAGCGTATAAAAAGATTTGGTAAGGTATAAAGTGAACTCCAAATGCATGCGAAAAAGGAAGGAAATTCTTATTGTTATTGTTGCGGGGTGAAGCATTTGATGAATGGCTGCGGGGTTTTGTGTGTAGGGGAAATTGGTGGGCCACAACCACAATGGTTGTTTGAAACCAAAAGGAGTTTGGTGGGAGACATTGAAAAAAGTATATATGCGGATGGATAAGGTCAAAAATTCAACTTTCATATCTCCATTTCTTATGCCTCTTTTTCCTTTAACTTTCCCCTTTGCCGCCTCTGATTCAACTTCTACGATACATCTACTGCCTGCGCACATACAACACACACACACACACACACACATCCATTCCAAACAAATAACAAAGGCAAAAGTTGATAGATGTATGACTGAATATTACCCCCACTCTATTGGTATCTAATTCGTGTTTTTAGTCCGCTCTTCCGATCATAATTTATCGTTCTCGAAACTACAAACTCTCCTTTTTGGCAAATCTCTTAATCACTTCTATCATTGTAGTTCACAACCACGTGTTTTATTTCGTCTTTCTAAATTTATATCGAAAGTACTCTAAAAGTTGAATCATTCTTTCCTCCAACTACTTAACTATTTTGAATTTAAATGATGTGAAGTGAGAGAAAATAACTAGGAATGTGGGTTGGGAAATCTAGCATGGGTCCTCGTAGTACCCCAATGTTGGTTATGGTTGGAGATGAGATGTGCTAGGTTTACAATCTAAAAAAGAAAGTCTATGTAAAAAATTATTGACAATAATCACATGAAATTCTTTCCTTGATCTAGTTATAAACACGAGATTTGTAGTTTGAAATCAAAGTTATAGACTTTTTTTTTATATAGTGTTTGTTTAGAACTCATCACTTCAATATTTTTAATATGAGACAATCTTTCTTCTAATATTTTACCAAATCCATTTAATTTATGAAATATCCAACATAATTTTTTGACAATATGTGAGATAGCTTAAGAATACCATTTTAAAAATATATATATATATATATATATATATATATATATATATATATAAACTCAGAGCTTTGTCTACGAAGTCTTTGGAATTGCGTGCTGAAATAATTAGCTTGTATTATCAAAGAGAATCCATTCTGCAGTGGCTAGCTGCGCAATAAAATTTCTACCATTAAATAAACAACAACATAGTTTTGAACAATTTTAAGGTTGAGGTTGGTTTGAACATTTAGAAATGGCATTGAAAATTGGAATGTTCTGGGTTAGTTGTTGTGGGTTTAGACTATATATTAATTGATTTGGTTAAAATATGAATCAAAATTGATACTGGGAATGGGACGTTGCATCCAACCTGAAAATTGTCAACTTTGGTAAACAAACCGAAGAACAACAGTTGGGAGTTGCGTGGAACCATAGTCAACAAGCCCACCAATTATTTATTCATTTGTTTAATTATGTTCTATTCTACTTAGGTTTGACTACTCTTAAATTTCTACCATGATAAACGTGGCCCAATTTTTTTAAACCTTGGAATTTATTCTCCATAAAATCTTTATAAATAATTTTTAATAAAAAAAAAAATTATCTTAAATAATAAAATTGGTGAAAATATTTACAATTAAGATCAAAATATATAATTTATCTACGATAGACTTGCGATAAATTGCAATAACTTATTATATGTGTCTGTCATTGTAGGTCCATAATAAAATTTTAATAAATTATTATTTGCGTCTACAATAATAAAATTTTACTATATTTATAAATATTTCGATTCTTTTTTAATATTTAAAAAGAATCGATTATAAAAACTAAATTCTAATTAATCATAAATTATGGTGACTAAATGGGATAAAATTTTGCAATTTAACATTTTTTAAAAATTTTCCCAGCAAAGAGGCTGCTGCGGATTTCTGACCAGGGGATTCGTTTTGTCTTCATGGGTAAAGTTATCTTTTCTTTTTCTTTTTTTGTGCTCTTTATTACTTTGTTGGCAAGTAGTTTTTATTTGGATAAGTTATAAAATCAGCTTTTTGTTTATTTACTGCTCACTCTTAGTTATCTATCTAAACTTTATATTATAATTTTTCAGTTTTATTTTAAACCTTATTAACGCAATGAGAATTTGTGATTAATTTATTGGATAACTTTGGATTGAGTTAAGTCCGTTTTCAATTATTAGATGGATGTATGTTTTTTAAAAAGTTATTTTCATTTAAATACTTTTGATAAAAACTCCTTTAAATAAAATCATATAGATGTTTGGTAATTCTTTCTCAAAAGTATTTTTGTATAGAAGTTTGTTTGATTTGTTATATACTAAAAGTATTTTTATTAATGTCAAATTACTATAAAGAAATTTGTCATTGCCAATGATTGGAGTTTGCCCATGGAGGTTGCTCGAAGTGACTAATGGCGATCGCCAAAAGTTGGTCGTGTCAGTTGCCAGAGATGGTGGCCAAAAGTTGGCCAGTGGCATTCGTCAGAGATGACTATACCAAAAATTGACTGGTGGCAATCGTTAGAGGTGGTAGTTGAAGTTGATGGACAACGATTGTCGGAGGTGGTGGTTGTAGTTCCTCATACAAATTATAGAGAGATTAACCATTAAACACTCACAATATTTCATTTTTCTAAAAGTTGGTTACAAGTGTCTATCCTAAACCAACTTATTTTATAAACTTATTTTTTCAAAATTCATTTTATGTGGTTTCCCAATAGATGAATTTCTTTCCAAATGACTTATTTTTAATTCAATCACTTAGAAAGGTATTTCAAATACATCCTTAATGTGATGAGATAAACGATTGGATAGACTATATCCAATTTTAAGGTTCTCACTTAAGCATTCAATCATTATTTGTTACGAACTCTCTTTTTTATATTTTTTTAAAATATTTTTTTATATTTTCAATAATTAAAATAATCTAGGAAGATGAGTGCATCTAGTATTGCTCACAAGATAAATATAAAAAAGAAAAGAGTTGCATGATAATTTGATATTAATATTTAAAGAAAGTAAAAAGGTACATTGAAAGTAGCTTTTCGTAAAGAATTTTGCATTTTGGCGTACAATAAAATAGTATAGGCGCCAAAATTTCGTACTTATCAAACGCTTTTCTTAACATTGTTTTGATACAACTCTTTTCTTATCCAATTCAGCTAAAGAAGCATTTGCATTTCAACTTGCACGTACAAACCTGGGAAATTTCCATTATTAGGGGTAGGAGGTGGAATATAATAGAATTACTAGAAATCAGAAGAGTATTGAAATATGTAAAAACTCAACGAAGAAACGAAAATGAGATTATAAAGCGTGAAAATGGTAAAAAATGGGGTTGGGTTGAAAACTGTCGGAATAGATGAATTTTGTATTACAAATAGAACCCAAAAAGTTCGATCCAAACATTGATTTAAGATTACATTACAATCTCATCCTATTACGGTCTCCCAAACACCCCCTTATAGACCTCTATTTATTACTCCACCAATTAATGAGCCTACCCACGTTCAAATATATATATATATTTTTTAAAAGTCTCTACATTTTTTCTTCATTTGGTCCATTTTAAAAATGTTATACATTTAATTTTTAAAAATTGTCTTACATTTCAATTTTGTCTCTAAATTTCAAAATGTTACAATTTTATCATTGAGATTTAAATTCTGTTTCAATTTGATCTCTACATTTCAAGATTTAATACCCAATTTAAGTATTTTGGTGTTAATGTCTATTAAATAATTATGAAGTGAAATTTTATAACTAATTATAATAATAATAAAAACTAGTAAAACTTAATTAATTGTAATTCTTTTAAATAAATTAATAGAGATTGACATTAAAATTGAAGTTTCTATTTAAAAAATCAAAATTAGAAATGTAGATCTTAAAATCTAAAAACTAAATTGAAGATAACTCAAACTTCAAATGTAAAATTATACCAATTTAATGCCCCACCTAAAATTATCACATCACTCCAATCCACACCCATAATTTGTGGAGAATAAATGAAACAAAATATCTTTGTGTAATTTCCGAACTAATTCAATATAATTGAGGTCCATTCTTTCAAATTTTCAATTATAATATAAATATCTTGATACCTTCCATGTTGGTAATGATCTAATTTTAATTTCTAATATATATATTTGTTTTTACTTGAGAGTATGTCTAAATAAAAATAATTATGCAAATATAAATGTTGAGAAAAAAAGTAGTAAATGGGATGGACTTGAATTTATAATTGGACCTAAGGTATAAAATATTCCTTTGTTAGTTTATAATAAATTATAATGTTAAGTTGCATGAAAATGTTTAATATTTCAAATCCGAATAATAAAATATTAAAAATCGAAAATGCCCACGAATTTTGAATTTACAGCATGAATATTTTGACTATGTATTGTTCATTATAAAATCAATTTTTGGGTCAAACAATTGTTTTCAAATGCGAAGAATGGCTTGGTTGCGGCTGCTTTATTTAGTCAAACTTTCTATGAGACTTCTTAGCATGGGCAATAGACCATAGGTTAAATATAAATTTTAGTCCTTATTGTTAGATGCATTTTCAACATAATTTTTGTTGTTTAGTAACATATTCTAGTCTATTATATTTTAATAGATTTTTATTTAAATATCTTTCATGTTAGTCACTGTTTAAATTAGATAATAATAAACTTATCTGTGATGAAACTTAGTCAGTTCATATAAATTTAGAAAAATTTACTAGATTAATATACAAGCTAATGTCAAGTTTCAAGAAATTTAAGAATAAATTAGACATATTTTTCATAGGTGACTCGGGCCTTTCTCTAAATTTTTGTCAACTAATTATGTATCATATGATATGATGTAAGTTCATTGTTAGTCAATTTAAATACTCAGCGATGAGACTGATGTAATTAAATGTTAAAACATATAAAGACAAACTGAAATTTTTTTATAATATTGGGACTAAATGAAAACCGTTTATTATAGAGATTAAAATGGTATATTTACCTATTTAAAATTTATTGTGCATTCATTGTTTCAGCTTAACTCTAATTTAATTCTATTGATTTCTAATATATCTGATTAGTTGCTAAATCATGTCAACTTATCTAAATTTTATTGAAGGAGCATATCATGTCATAATGTTATAATTGCTAGACGTATTTTAAATTAAAATACGTATAATTAAAATATAAGTTAGGTAAGTTGATTAATATTTTATTAGATTGAGTCCTATTATGTGATTTATTTAATTAAAGGTTCTAGATTTTAGAGCTATGGTCCCCAACACACCAAAACAATGAACACTCAGTTTTTTCTTCTAGAGAGGGACCCAACTAAGAACATTCAAAGTTTTGGTTAAGGAAGACAATAGTCATCTTAAAGTTATCATCATCTCAAATATATTATCAACTCTCAATGAAATTCGGTATGTTATTTATTATCAACAAATTGGCATGAATGATTTTAGGATTAATCCATTCAATATAGATTTAAAAGTAATTATGCTAACAATAATTTCATCAAACTATATATTATGGAGAAATTTGTTTAAAAGTAGAAATCAAATCCATATAATATTGAATGAAGAAATTTGCAATTTAGTTAACATGAGGCTATAAAATTGGAAAATACACATAACGTCTTTTATTTAAAAATAACACATCATATCTATCTCATTGCGAATGTTCAATCATCCGTTCCATATTAGCTATGCTAACTAAAAAATTATGTGTGAAAACTTTTAAAATTGTACAGACCATTTTCAATAAAAATAATAAAGTATGTTCCATAATCCTTTGATTTTTTTGTTTAAATTTTTAAAAATTATTTTCAAAGTTTAAGCCAATTTTTCTAAACTTAGAAAAAATAACTTTTAGAAACTTGTTTTTTATTTTTAAAATATGGGTAACTCACTAGTCAATATTGAATTTAATAACCTAGCTTCAAGTTCTTAAAAGGCACAAAATCATTTGGTTAATCTTCTCTTTTAAAAATAAAAAAAAAAAGAAAAAGAAAAAAAAGAATAGAATGGGCCCAGGCCCACTAAGCATGAAGCTAGAAAGGTCCGTCGACCTTCCTATGTGTCTATAAATACTCCATTCATCCCTCCATTTCAAATCTCACTCCAATTCCCTCTGTTTCTCTCTTCCCCAACTAAACAAACTCAAAACTCCAAACAATTCTCCTCTTATAATTCTTCCAATTTCTCATCTCTTCTTTTAAATTTACATTCTAACCACTAAATGGGTTCAACACAATTTTCATTTCTATTATATCTTCTTACAATCCAAATTTCAGTATCAGGTATCCCCAGCTCTGTTTCATTACATTTTCAGTTTCTTCTTTACCAGTTTTTTTTTGGTTCAATATTCTGAATTTTATTTTTAACTATGAAATTACAGGAGTATTTTCCACCACTTTCAGCATAGTAAATAAATGTGATTACACAGTTTGGCCGGGAATTCTCTCAAACGCCGGAGTTCCACTACTTCCCACCACAGGCTTCGTCCTTGCCGCCGGCGAGTCCAAAACAATCTCCGCTCCGGCGTCTTGGGGTGGCCGATTCTGGGGCCGAACTCGCTGTTCAGAAGACTCCACCGGAAAATTCTCTTGCCTCACTGGAGATTGCGGCTCCAACAAGGTCGAGTGCAGCGGAAACGGCGCGAAGCCACCGGCAACTCTGGCGGAGTTCACCCTTGACGGTGCCGGCGGGTTGGACTTCTTCGACGTGAGTTTGGTCGACGGTTATAATATCCCTATGCTGGTGGTCCCACAAGGTGGCACCGGCGAGAAATGCGTGAGCACGGGATGCGTTGTGGATTTGAACGGCGCGTGTCCTCAAGAACTCAAGGTTATGAGCGTTGACGGCGGAGATAACGTCGCGTGTAAAAGCGCGTGCGAAGCATTTAACCAACCGCAATTCTGTTGCAGTGGCGAGTACGCGACTCCCGATACTTGTGTACCTTCTGCATACTCGCAGGTGTTCAAAAACGCGTGCCCACGCGCTTACAGCTACGCTTACGACGACACGACTAGCACGTTTACATGTGCCGACGCTGATTATATTATAACATTCTGCCCTTCACCCAACACTAGGTAAATTTACATAATTCTCCCCTTTGACTTTCGTAATTCTAGAGGGCATTCTCGTACATTAACTACTGACAAACATCCATGAAATCTGAACGTTAACGGGGAAGCATTCATGATTTCTTGGGCATAAGGAATCTCGTGCATTAGTGCTTATGCCACGTAGGATTTAAAGAGGGGTAGTTTGGTCATTTTAATCCTTCACCGACCGACTCCTTATCCGGCATGTTTCCCGGTGGATCGTGTGGCGGCAACACCGTTGAAGTCGGCGATTGAGTTTTAATTTATCGTCTCGGGGGAATGGAATTTTTTCACGTGGTTTTTTTTTTTTATTTAGTTCAACGGCTTTAAATCGCGTAACACGAGGTGTTATAATTCGGCACGATTCTCTAGCCTTGTATGATTACGCAACGGTCAAAAACACTGCATGACGGTCCACTGAAAACATGACACGTTGTTATTCATTAAGCTACGATCTTTTTATCTGAATGTCAGTAAAACTGACGATTTTTGTTTGTTCCTTTTTGTGGGTGCAGTCAGAAATCAACGGACAATCACAACACAAACACGCCGGCGATCAACGGCGGAAACGGTACAATGGTTTACGAAGGGGCTGAGTATGATCTAAGCGGCGCGTCGAGAACAACGCTCCGCCAATTTCTTGGGGTAGTCGTTGCCGCCGTGGCAATTCTTCAAATTCAGCAACTCGTTTGACCGACTCACTTTCTTTCGTAGCTGTAGTGGTGGAGGGATTACGGCCCATGTTTGCCTGGGGAGCATCGTGTCACATGTGGGAGCCCCACAGCTTCTAGTTTGATTCGTTGAAATGCATGATGGGCCAAGTGGGTGGGCTGGGCCCATATTAAGGGCCCAGATGATGTGGATATGAGTCATGATTGAAAAGGCTCAACCGCACCCGTTAATAGGTGAAGCCAACCAATCCACCACCTTCTAGGCGAAAGCTGACAGAGAAGACGGAATTTTTTAAATATTTAGAAATTCTTTTCAAGGATTATGTTACGTCAATTCTTTATAATTAGTTGAAGAAGAAACAAAATAATAATATTGGGATTCATTTGTTGGTATTGGGGGACAGAATTCAATATTGTTAAATTAAGTTAATTCTTCTTATGATTAAAATTCTTAATTATGTTTATGTCGCATTCTAATAGTGCTGTAAAAACATATAAAAACGAAATTGATGATTTCAATCGTCGTATCACAGCTAATGATTTGGATAATCTATATTATAAAGTATGGGATGTGGATGGTAGTTTGTTTGATATTATATTAATCTCGAGTTGGGTATTATTTATATGGTTAAGTGGTAGTTTCTTCATTAATTGAGCCTTTTGGAAACGAACAATTGTCAAATCAGACAGAATGAAATTAATTATTCATACGTGGAAGTAAGGTCTTAATTCAAATAGAAACAAAATAAGATGGCGGTACCTATTGTTTATAAATCCAAGTCATCCATTTCACATTCTATGGATTTCACATGCGAAAGATAATCTGCAGGCAAGCAAGGCAAATTGGCAAATGATATTGGGCACTTTCCTCATTAAATCTTTATGTGCAAGTCTACGAAAATAATGCTAAAAGTAACGTAATCTTGAAGACAAAAGCATTGTTCTATTGCTTAGTTAGCATTAATGTACATTTTTAAAAAATAATAAAGAAAGAAGAAAAAGAGATCAATCTTCCCTAAAAAGACAACTTTACTAGTGATATGTACCTTTGCAAGTTGCTTCCGTTTCTCCCAATTCTACACGATGGACGGAGTTGCATTAAAAAGTCTAGAGGCCATATTTAAAGGTTGGGAAAAGAGAGGCTGAAACTTCAAATGAAAAAGAATTTAAAGCTGAGTGACATACAACTTGTTTGGAATGGCAAAAGCATTTAGAAAGTTAATTCAAACATGCGGTGGTAAGGATGTAAACTAAAAGAGGAGAAGTATTACAATTAATAAGTAGAAGAAACAGATAGTCAATGTGGCTTCCATTCTTAGTAATGTCAAGAATAATGGAAAAGATAATGTCAACTAATATGTCAAAGTTGTAAAAGTATAGTATCAATATGTTGGGTCTTATCTGAATTGCAATAGGCATCATTTGGGATTAACTCAACGCTACCTCTATGCCATTCATACACCTTTAGCTAAAATGTAAATACCCTAATGCTAAAATTCTGTGATACGTATGGAATAGAATACACAGCTACATGTACCAAAGCCGCCTTCTTTTTTTCTTCTTTTTGCAATGGCCTTTCTATGAAAACACCATAAGATGAAAAGGAACAAAAAGAAAAGAAAATATATGAGAACCCCAAGTGAAAAAAGAAAAATAGAAAAAAAAAAAAAAAAAAGAAAAAAAAAAAAAGAAAAAAAAAAAAAGAAAAAAAAAAAAAGAAAAAAAAAAAAAGAAAAAAAAAAAAAGAAAAAAAAAAAAAGAAAAAAAAAAAAAGAAAAAAAAAAAAAGAAAAAAAAAAAAAGAAAAAAAAAAAAAGAAAAAAAAAAAAAGAAAAAAAAAAAAAGAAAAAAAAAAAAAGAAAAAAAAAAAAAGAAAAAAAAAAAAAGAAAAAAAAAAAAAGAAAAAAAAAAAAAAAAGAGAAAAGAAAAAAGAAAAGAAAAAGATGCCCCTAAATTTTCCCTCAACAATTAACTCGTGAATAAATAACAGCACAATTTACCCAGCTTTATTTAGTCATAAATGAAACCCACCCCACCACAATGGCTTTAGTGGGTTCAGCCTCTCCTTGTATAAATCATTTTCTGGCAGTGATCATCAGTATACTTCTGTGGATTAACGAAACATCCGAAGCGAGAACGAGATCGTGATCGTGAGAGGAAGGATTACTGTTTCCATGGAGGCTGTTGATGTTTATAGCTTAGCAGATACCCTTCCCATCCACTATCAGGGCAATCTGGCTCTTTCCTTTTCGCACCAACTCCAGAACTTGAGGGTTGTCTCAACTGCTCTTCCATGGGTCGGAGATGGCTTGGGAATAGGAGCTGCTTTAAACCCCCAGAATCACTTAATCCAGAATTCAAATCAAACTTAGGACGCGAGTGAGCAATGCCATTGGGAGTCAGCTGTGCATCTGCCATCCCCATGATAAATGGCGGGTGAGAGTAAGAGGAAGGCGGAACAGCTGACATAGGGCCCATAAATTGAGGCATAACAGCAGCTCCTCTTGAATCAACCATGTAAGGCATTGAACCGCTAGGTTCATACATGGTTGAGAATGAAATGGTCGGCCCTGGTGTCAATCCATTGTAACCAATAAAAGGAGTTTGGTGGTAAGAAACCGCAGAGCTCATCCCTAGTATATCTCCTGTCCTTGCCAAAGTAGCACCCATTCCAGCAGGCTCGACAGTTCTGCCATTTGGCAACGATGAAGCATGAAAAGGAAAATCCTTTCTACTAACTTCCACCCTTGTACCCATAATGGAAATAACAGAAGCATCTGAATTACTCCGTCCATAAGCAGTTGCGTTTTGACAATACTTACCAGGACCTTGATCTGGAGCATCACCTTGAACATATGGCCTATCATTCAAATCAATATTCCTTACCAAAGGTTGCATCGATGATGAAGAGCAGGCAGGAGAAGCACTGTAGCTATTCTGGTTGTTGAAGAGTCCCTCCATTCTCAAATCTGATGCTGGAGTATCAACATCGTCACCGACACAGTTAAGGTCCAGCTTTAGTCCCCCGGATCTTCTTTGTCCACTTTCAACTAAAAACTCTCCGGATTGTGGGAAAGATGATCCTAGGTTTTGTTTCCTGGTTTCTTCTCCAGTCTCGGCCACATTCAAATCAATGTCAAGAAAATCCTGCCTCTGCTTTGAACTATCAGAATTTCCCCCGCTAGAAAGAGTTCTATCACTATCAGGAACTTTACGTGGGGAAGCAGGCCGGAAAGCACTAGTGGCTGCAGAGCCTCTCCATCCAAGCGCCCCTTCAAACTGCAAAGGTGTTAGAGGCAATCCAGAAGAAGCAGCTGGTCTAGAAACAGAGATAATAGACACCGGTAAAGACACTGGAGTTGCTAACTGCTCTGCATCATCGTTAAATACGTCTTGATTTAGATCAAATTCACAAAACCCTTTTTCTGTACTTGCATCTGCCCCTCGAGCTGCTTCAGTGACCATGGAGGATTCCATTTCATTTAAATTTTCTGGTTGAGTATCTAAATTATCTGGATTGGTTAAGCATGTCTCCGCATCAGAATATGATTCAGTAACATGACTTTTTGCAGATTGGACCTCCCTTCCTTGGAGATCAGCTGGCAGGTCCTGTTTTTCAGCCATGATGTCTGGTTTACCCAGCTGCCTGATTCCACCATCAGAAACTTTATCAGAAGAAGAGCTGCAGGATGGCTCTCTATATTCCACCACTTCTCTTTCTACTTCTTGAGCTACTTGCCGAGCAACCTCCAGAGCATCAACTATACCATACTCAAGTTCCATGTCTGACCCATTTGAAGTTTTGAGGTTTAATTTCGGTTTGGAAAATTCAGACTTAGTCATTCCACCGTCATCTTCCTTTCTCCGACGTTGTCTGTCTCCATTAACTCGACCAAAGTCTTCCATCCTCGAAAAAGAAGCCCCACGTTCCTCAAGTTTTCCTATTCGACTCCCATTCATAGACAAATCCCGCAGAGTATTTCCATAGCGCTCAGCATCTAAGCCTGCAGGTTTGAACACAGACATGCTAGCATAATTCGTCTTTTTATCAGATATCCCACTTGCTGAATCTAATGTGGAAACTCTCTCACTATCTAGACTAGAACTACGCTGACGGACACCAGCATTTTCAAGACCATCATTATCCTGTTCAGCTGGAGCTTCTTTAGCAGACTCTTCACCGTTTGCAGCGTCGAAACCTTCCAAAACAGTTCCAGGATCTTGCATGGGAGAATGCAAAGAGTTATCTGATTTCTCTGTCACACATGACCTACCACAAGAGCCATCAATCTTACTCACTTGGTTTTCAAGCTCTGGTGACTCATTCAACTTCTTTGAACCACCAGCTAATTGTTCATTATCGCTACCTTCTCTTGCAGCAGCTGGAAAGCTACAAGCCACACTAACTGAGGTTCCACCTCCAACAGAACCAAGAGATGTTTCTTCCTTCTTCAAAACATCGTCGGTTGGGACCAACATAACAGCAGGGTTTGTTGTTAAATCTGGAGATCTATCTTTCACAACTGAATTTCCAGAATTTGAATGAGAGTTGAGCTCATTTCTTGGAGATTGAACCTTTGAATGTTCGATCTCATCTGGGTGAAGTGCATCTGAGCTTCCACAGGATAATACCTTGTCCCTGACAGGTTCTGCTGTTTGTTTTCCATCACTTGATTCTATCAAAACAGATGCACCTGAAGCAGATGACCTTCCTGCTACACGAGCAAGATTTGAATTTTCTTCATCAAAATGAACACCAACCTTTTCTGCATCATGCAGCAAATCTTTATCATTTATCTCCTGCATCCACCTATCAAGAAGTAAACTCAATTCTTTCCCAAACCTAGATTTGCCATGGTCAGTATTTTCATAAAGACTCTTAACAGTAAACAAAATCCCAGAAGAAATAGATTTCTCAGCAGTTATATGTAGCTTTTTAAGTGCTTGTAACAAAACAATGATAGACTCTTCCACGGTGCTATCATTTGTATCATTACTGAACTTTTGAGCATCCTTAAGCCATCTTTGAATGAAGCTTAGTCCATCTAATTGGATAAAAAGATCAAGACAATCTTTATTCTCCGTAGCAGCAATAGCACCTGCAACAGCAGCCCAGTGCCTAGTTGCATCACTAACATTCTTCACAAAACAATCCTTCTCCTTTTGCATAACATTGATCAACTCTTCAACTCTACATGGGGCTGTAAGCCCATTTTTTATTTCAGTCAAGGTGAAGAAGTCTTCAAGTGTCATCATGCTTCATATACCATCCTTGAGAGCATGAGATGAGAGAACCTTTTCATCCATCTAACAGACCACCAGGTCAAAATTATGAAAGAACACTGCAAATAAAAACAAATGTATCAATCAAGAGACTCCTAAAACTAGGGAAAATATGCATGCAAAATTACACTGATATTATTGCACATTCGCCATCAAATGATTTATGAGGTGACAGTTACAAACTTTAAAGCCACATATAATAAGAAACAGCAAAACACAGTTACATACTACCACACGAGAAAAGGGTGGTTAAAAAGGGAGGCCATCAATCATATATACGACTCTTCAAACTTGAATGGCAGGTAAATCTACTATTGTTCTACACAGCAAAAATACAATATCCCAATTATAAACAGCCTGAAATGAAGCCTGGATAATGACACGAGCATCCAGCTCCATAAATTAAAATACATTATCAGTACACCTGAGAAAAGAACACAGTAGACTAACAAAGGTATTTGAAGTCATGTACGGCAAACATAAGGAAGCTCAAAAGAGCATGGCAGATATAATCATCAATCATGCCAAAAAAATTACATATACGAGCAGTTCACAGAAAGCTTGACATGGAACTTGATAACATAACGAAACTGAATATCAATAAGCCAAAAATCAAAAACAAAATAAAGCAAAAAAATAAATTAATTGCATCACAGTCCTATAGCTATATTAGTAAGTTATAATTTACAAATTATCAATAAATAAACATCTAAATCTCTTGTAAAAATTAAAACATTACAGCGTCTAAAATTGATCTTGCACCAAAACTGCCTTGATGTTAGAAATTTGAAAGTATTCAGCAAATAACAAGTATGGCATTAACAAGGAAACCGAAAGAAAGAATTTCTCAGTATAGTATACCAACAAGCAACGTTCTTATTGATTACCGACCCTGAGAGACGTACCTAGAAACTACAACAGAAGGACAGTATTCCATCCATATCACTCTTTTTTTTTTCTTTCGTTCTTTATTTATTTAATAAGAAACATAAAGGACAAAGGACAAACCCAAGGGCCAGGGGTAGAGAGAACCCTCTCCCAACAACTCTATCTATATCACTCTGAAAACACTGCCAGTGGATTTAGATTACAAGAGGAACAGTTAGGAAACCTATTTGACTATTGTAGGAATTCTCAACATATTCACCAAGAGAATAGACGGTGACGAGCAAGAACTTAGTCCCTGTTGAACTTTCTAAAAGGTAAAATTAAACACGATATGCCAATGAATCATGATTCGGAAAACAACCCACCACTGTTATGGAGATTCCAACTATCGATTACCTACAAAGGTCAAAGCAGTACCCAGTGCTACAATCAAGAGCAGAAGCGAATTGAAAAAACTAATAATCCTAAATAACAAGCAGAGTTAAGTAAGCAGTTCGTCCGTATTCCCAGAAAAAGCCAAACGAGATTTAAAAGCCAGCACCTATGGACGTATCTCAGTATGAGATGATAGGTTAGAAGAGAGAGAAATGGAAATTATCAAACGAGGTCAGCCTGGTTTACGGGCTTTAAACGAAGAACCGGCGTGAATGAAAATGAAAAGCAAAATTCAATAGGTGATTGTGTAAAATTAATGCGCAGATACCGATTAGAATATAAAATGAAGAAGGAATTAAGAATGAGTAAATATAATGCAAAAGAAGCAAGAGTATGAGTTTGTTGCCTTGACAACAGAAGTCGAAACCCTAGCTTGGGAGTGGACGAGAAATAGGAGCTCCAAAAATTCCTCCTCCTCCGAATTTCTCTCTCCTCTGGTTGATGAATGAGGATTTTCTCTCTCTAGAATTTGGGCCTTCTTTCTTCCTCTTTTCCGTTTACACAAAACCCTCGTTTTGTCGTCTGTGAAACCTTCCCCCGCATCGAACAAGAGAGTGAGAGAGAAAATAACGAAAATGGCTCAATTCCTGATTTTTCCTTTTTCTTCACAATTTCGGTCTTCGTAAGCGATGAGACGACGGCACCCGTGGGACACGTGCGACTCTTGCGACATGTAGTTCCGGTTCAAATCGGGTTTCAATTAGTGAACCGGATTTGTTTGGACCAGTCCGAACAAATCCAAAAACTGTCACTTTCTGCTATACGGAATGCCTTTTTGTAGGCTCTTTTTAATTATTAATTTAGAAGGAAATAATTGCATTGTAAAGGAATTTGGACTTTCAACCTATTTGTCTAACGCTTTTACTGATTTTTTTCTAAAAAAATGTGTTCTATTTTGCCAAAAAGTCCCTTTTTTTAAAAAAAAAAAAAAAAAAAAAAAAAAAAAAAAAAGAGAGAGAGAGAGAATGCATTATGTTGGGAGACAACGACTTTTAGACCAATTATAAAATAAGTTATCTTAATTAGAAGTTATTTTTAGTTAGATTTATAACATTTTGGCGTTGTGGGTCACTTTGTGACATTGAACTATGATCTTATTTAATTACTTCCAAATGTATTTGGTATATAGCAACAAAAGAATTTAATCGTAGAAACTAGCTATTGTGTTTGATGTATAAATATTGGTTTTAATATTGAGAATAATTACTTCAAAGTTGTGTTTAAAGATTTTTTATTTTTTATTTAATTAAATATTAGTTTTTGTGCATAAATCTTATTTTGGTAAGATATTTGTTTTCCAAGCAATTGTATTGTTATTTCTAGGGTGATTTTCAATATTAAATGGCACAATCAAAATCAAACATTAACGTAATCTATATGAATTTTTTTTTTTAAAAAAAAAAATAGACACAGTCAAAGATAGTACCCTAAGACCAAAATAGGTTAAGGAAAAAGTAATTTGAGCCCTAATATATATTATTGTGTGTAAATAAATAGACATGAGTGTGTCAATCTTGTTATTTTATAAGTCACGTTATTCCTCCCATTGAATAAATTTAAATTTAATATTGTTGACACAAGAAGGTAAAACGTTCTTTTTCCTATCGAATTTTGGCATCAAAGATTTTCATTAGTTTTCTTTAAAATTTTATAAGCTTATACATATAACCAATTCTCATATTAGTAAGATTTTTCACACGAATAGGACTTTCTAAATAAATAAAAGGTTCCAACCCATAATGTTTGATGTTTTGGAATTTAGCATTTAATTGTATTTTATTTAATAAATTTTTGAGGGTTCAGATCATGACGTGATCAATTTGATAGTGATTTTTCTTTCATTAAGCTAACAAATGACAAGTGTTTGTTTATAATCGTGAAAAACTAACAAAACTATAATTCTTTTTTTTTTTTTTTTTAATGTAATTAATGAAAACATTGTTTTTTTTTTTTTTTTTCTGAAAAAATAAAAAAAATTTTAATTTTTTTTTTTTTTTATGTAATTAATAAAAAATTTTTTTTTTTTTTTATGTAATTAATAAAAAATTTTTTTTTTTTTTTATGTAATTAATAAAAAATTTTTTTTTTTTTTTATTGTAATTAATGAAGACATTGTTTCTTTGTTGCCTCTTCAGTTTGGACCTTTATGAAGTTAATTTTTTTGGGGAAAGAACTATAGTTATAATTATTGAACAATAGAAGTAGCTTTTCAAATTTGGGCTAAAATTTAAAAATATTAAATGGTGGGGAAAGTAAAAATTATGAACCTGTTTTGAAATGGCAAATTATTAGTTTAAATAGCATGACACAAATATATAATATATATTAGTGATCAAGTAGTTTGATATACGAATTGTATCTTATCATAAGATTTGGTTACCCTCTCCTCAATTCGCTATAAGTTCAAAACTCATTATTAGGATGTTTAATACTATTGTGAACTATCACTTTTCTCACAAGGAATCAACAATTCTTGTTTATAGTTATCCATAGATATGGTACATGTAAAGTAGAAGATTCAAACTTCTAATATTTTGCCTAACGTATATGTGTAACCAACTAGTTCTATGTTGATTAACTAATCAAAAATGCATATTAAAGACATATTTGGAAGTGATTTTGAAATGGTTAAGATCATTTTTCGTGATTTTCAAAATACATGTAAAACCACGTTTTTAATCATTCAAAATCATTTTCGACGATATGATAATTGCATTTAAAAGTGTAAAATTAAATATTAAATTAATTTTGAGTGATAAAAGTTGTGTTTAGAGTAATTTTGAACAAAACAAAATTGATTTTAATAATTTCATAGTCACTTCAAACACAAGCACTAAAGACTCCAATTAGAGATATTATCTACTATGTTGTATTATGTATTTTTTGTAGACTTCATATTAAATTATATATTTCTAACTTTTTTTTAATCCATTTTTAATTTTGTTTAATATCAAAAGATCTCCTTCAGGGCTTGGACAAGATTTGGATCTTGTCCTTGTCTTCTATCTGGTATACAAGAAAATAAGCCAATCCCTTTTAGAGCAAAGTGAGGCATATTGATTTTCGATTTTTTAGTTAGGGGTATTTGTCTTAATCAATTAAGTTATGTTCGGACTGAACGTTCTTAAAATGTAAAGAATAAGGTAATTCGCCTGAAAGATAATCTTCAAACCATGTTCGAGGGGGTCAAGTTTTTCCATCATGAGTTAATGATTTTATAGTAATAAGCATGACAGGTGATTTTATACTGAGGAAGGTAAGAGTGTGAAACTAAATTTTATGTTTTTACCATAAGTCCAAAAATTTAAAAGGTTGACAACAACAGTGTAACAATCACTCTAAGTAATCATTTTCACTAAAATGAGTATAATATCAAGCCACACAAGTTTAGGAGAATTTAAGTAAAAATTAATACTAAAAAATCACATGTTTTTATCTTTTCTAAAAAGTTAGAAAAATTAAGTATGTTTGGTAGACTATTTAGATTATGTTTCATATTTTTAGATTCATTGAATTGAACAAATTTGCATTTGGTAGACAATCCAAATTCTATTTTCAAATACTGTTTCTAAATATTGTCATCCAAACACGCAAATTATGAAACAACATTTTTATGTTATTTGTGTATCCCGATTTTGAATTTAAAATTTTGAAATGCAAAATTATATTAGAAAAGATAAAAACAACAAGTATAATATATCATGTTATAAAATTTAATTATTTTTATTAAATTAAAATATATATTATATGATTTTATATATTATATGATATTACAAAATAATAATTATACGAAATTTTGAACATATTGAGATCTCACTTTACTTCCATTGAGTGAACATAGTTAATTTCTTTAAAAACAAATAAATAAAACCTCGAAATTTTCCACTATCATTTTCATGCCCGATAATTGTGAGAACATTTTTAATAGATTTATTATTTTTTTTTTCTTAAATGTTTACTATTTCTAATACTAATTATTTTTCAATCATTTAAGATAGCTAGAGGAAAAGACGTGGATGGTTATATGCATCCGATTAAAAATTGTAGCATTGCAATTTATCTTTTAAAAAAAAAATTTTTTTTAAGTGGAGGAAAAAACTTGAGTGGCTGTATGCACCCAATTAAAAATTGTCATATGTCAATTATTTTAAAAAAATTTTTAAAAATTTCCTTTTCTTGCAATAAGGAAGAGTGAGAACACCGATTTTTTCTTTTCTTTTTCCTAATTTCATAGTATAACGGTTAGAAAAGTAGAGCCAAAACTCCAAGTTCATTTCATTTGTTTTCTTAACCCATAAGCAACAATTTTATTGGCTTGCAAAAGTGAGTTAAGTTTGACTTTTTATTCTAGAGATAAAAGGTACGATGTTCGTTTCTATAAAACTTATACTAAAATAATAACAACAATTTTATTGACTTGGCCTTGACCTATTTTCGTTTGGCGTTCGAGTTCTGATTTCTACGAATGGGCTGACGCAACAGTGTTTTGTGGTGATTGGGGTCGTTTTTGTAACTTTTTCTTCTTATGGCTTTGAAGAAGTTGTTGGGAACTGTCTTAATATCTCCAATTGGTGGAGGGGCTTGTGAGGGTTTCCTTAAATAATAATAATAATAACCCGCTATTTCGTTTTTTCAGTTAACCCAATAAGCAACATCTCTTATTGGCTAATTTGGAAGTGAAGAATGGTTTTTTCAATTAACCCAATAAGCAACATCTCTTATTGGCTAATTTGGAAGTGAAGAATGATTAAAGAAAGAGATTGAGGGTAGCAGCATCACATTTTATATATACGTGGTGAACCGAAGGAAACACACCGGACCACAATCTTTGAATTTTTTAATCTTTCTTCAATTTGAAGCTTCTTTATACTTAGAGTCTCATTTTATTTTCTCTTTTTTAATATGCATGATGTGTAGACCAATTTACATGCACTTCAACTAATCCCACAAAACAACAACAGTCTGATCCTACAACATTTGAATGTTAAGAAAACTCGTAAGATATTAATTCTCAGGTAGGTAACCACCATGAATTGAACTCTGGCCTTTTAGCATTTATTAAAACTATGGTAGTCAGTGTATTTCTTGAGAAAATAGTGTTTGTTCTCCTTGTTGAGTTCTAGAAATTTCTCTTATTATTTATTTCAAGTTACCAGATTGTGGTACTAGGAATTAATACTTTGCGTTTGAGAGTTTTCTGGCATATTCATCGTGATAAAACCTACCGTTAAAGAAGACTGGATATAGTCCCAAATTTAGGACAAACCAATATAATTCGGTGTATTAGGGAACTTCATAAGAAGACATATTGAAATTGAGAGGAAATGAATAGATTTCTCCCATTTACCGTGACTAAAAAAACTGTTCAATAAATTATTCCAAGATTTGTAGTGTCTTTATTCGTGAGATGTACATGAAATATAACATGTGGTATTTTTTATTTGATAACGTCAAATGAAACATATATATCACCAGATGAGTTCAATACACCAATTGAACGTATAAATATAGCAGTAGTATAAGAGTTGAAGAAATTGATACCTAAAATGCAAGAGATATTTTTGCCTAATGGTGTCACCTGTTATCATTCCAGAGCCCAAACCTGAATTAATGAAAAGAAAATACCATCTTTAATAGCTAACATGTGAATGAAATTATCTTAGTGAAGAACAAAAGACGAGAAGTTTACAACAAACCTGTATCTTTCCATCAGAAGTACCAACAAGTAGCAATCCTCCATCATCTGTAATTAGGGATGTAATCTTTGTGTGGCTACCACTGGCAGTGCTACCTAACTTAACTGAACCAATTTTTGTGTATTTTTCTTTCGACCAGATCTCTATTAACATGCCCAATCTGGAGGCTGTAAATAAGAAGTCGGTACTTACTGCCATGTGATGGATGTCAACTCCAGTTGTAAAGGATCCTAGTGTTGTCTTGTTCGGCAGCAAAAATGTCTTTCACATTCGGAAAAAAACCCAAATGAAACATATTACTGCACCGATTAATCATCATCTCACAAGTATTTGATTCAAGGTTTTGTATTATTTTGTTGAGTTGGTCTACCTTTCCTGCTGTTCCATCTACTGCTGAACCGGCAGCAAACAGTATGTCACCGTGGAGGTGTATGGTGTAGATGTTTTGTTTCCAAAGCAATTTTCTTACACCAGCATAGAATGTGCTTGTGGTATTCTTGGACAAATCCACCTCCTGTCAATTATAAACACAAACAATTAAAGTTGACCTTGTCATTAAAAGTTGTCTTCTTCCCAAATCGCCAGTGTGATAAATGTATTTCCTTATTGGTTGAAATTTATAATTCACTATATTTTACTAAAATCGCAACTTGTGCTAATCAAGTAAAAGGAAGCAGGAGATTTCCAGGACTTGGGCATACCAGTATGCAGTCACCGGAGCAACCGCAATAGAGTTTATCTTCTGACAATGCCAGGCACTTGACGTATTTGTTGAAATTTATATGCTTGGGAACCCCAGAGAAGTTGTACACCTGTAATAACCAATACAAGACATATATTATTAGGAAAGAGTATTGATTTCTATGGATATTGGTTCTTCAACTCTGGTGGCCTGAACCGCTTTTACCTTAACTCCAGTTCCTTGAGAAACAAAGCATGCGATGTTGGCATTGACTTTCAAGTCATAGACCGGCTCCTTCACTTCATGAACTTGAACACACTGTATTTCGTCAGATTTGATAGTCCATACCTATTAAAGTGGTGGTTTCCGAGAATTAAGGGTGGATGTTTGATCAAAATAAGATTTTCTTTCAGATGCAGTGAGAAAAAGGAAGGTGAATTTGTTATCATCCCCTCAGGGAATAAATGCAGTAGAACCGCAGCCATAATCAGATTGAATCTTTTCATTTAGAATTTTGATTGATCTGATCACTATTGTTCGAAGAAACCAGTACATGATTTCTCCATTGGAGAAAACTCGGGATCAAAGAAGTTTACCCGAATTGTTTTGTCTAAGGAACCGCTATATACTGTGTCACCCGAAGAGGAAATACAAAGGCATGTCACAGCTTTTGTGTGCTTGCGAGCTTCTTGGATCAACCTTAAAACTTTATTTCCAGCATCCCAAACCTAAAAGCAGGATATCAAGTGTAGGTAGTAAGAGAAGATAGTGATTTTACACGTGATCTTAACAGAGACCAAGGTAGCAGACATGATCCATTTTGCTCAGATTTATACCTTGATGGTTCCATCCGTGTGACTACTTAAAACCCGCCCATCCGAATGAAGCAGGGACAAAACCTCTCCATTTGAGCTGGAATCTAGTGCACCAACTTCAGTGTAACTCCAAAGCTCTGCCTAATTGACAGAGAATAAAAGATTAGTAGTAAGTTATGCATCCACTTTTAGGGTGAACTAAGAATAGAACCATTTCCCCCAACCCGACTTACTGCATCAACAGATGGCAAGTTCATCAAGGCTTTCATTATATCATTGACCACTGATGAGCTTCTCCTGAGATTTCTCAACGTTTTGCTGATGGATCTTGCATAAAGTCCTAGTTCCTCAAGTGCAGCTTCATAATCAATAACCAAGTTAGTTCGATTTCAACAAAATATACATACTGACAGAGTTAAAAACAAAACTCACCGGGATCACTAATGAAAGTTCTCAAAGCAAGACATGCCAAAATCTTATCCTCCAGGCCATTAGAAGATTGAAGAACGTTTACAAGTTCATCAAGCAAGAACCTGCGAGCAATCTCTTGTACCCCAGTATCTGGGAGAGTTGAAACCATGTAGCAGAGCCAGGAAACAATGACAATACAGGACTTTACCACCTCTAAGGATTTATTCTTCAGGCATTCTTTCATAACTTTAAAAATGTACCCCTTTTCATGGTTACACAGAACAAGTGCTACCCTTTTTTCCCATACGCTGATTGCCTTCTCCTCCTCCTGTAGCATATATCTAGATTTAGAAACGGAGGGATGAACAGTGAAATAAGTTGCATATAAGTTAAGAATTCTTCAAAATGCAAACCTCTCTCTCTGATAATTCACTGTCAGGTTTCCACAGTCCCTCGGCCTTCATCAAAGCATTGTAAGGCTGATCAAATCCTGCAAGTTTGAGCAGCCACGCTTTTGTATAGGGCTTTCCTGAGGAAGTCAATCGCCCAGATAGATATAATAAAGCATCTACAGCTGCAATTTGGGAGTTACAGCCATCCTTTGTACGAAAAGCTTCAAACAGTGCATCTATAGACTCCTCTCGGTAAATGCTCATTTTTCGAGGTTCAACCTGACACAAACAGGATTGTCTATTACTTTCCATGCGGAATATGGTTTTCTCATGCAAGCTATCATGGGGTCTAGTCAAACCAGGAGATCCAGCTGGAGGAGAAGAGAAGCAATGCCTGGTTGTTGCTCAATTGTAGCCATTTGAAGATCGGTAAGAAGTGTATGCATCGTACTGAATGCTCCTTCATCTTTAATTGTCTGCAAAATTTGATTGCATTGTGTCCTTCTGTAATTTCTCAACAACAACAAGGAATTGAAATTGAGTTATGATGCGGAGTAAACCAGATGCAGATATCAGATAAACATGGGAATGTGTAACATGTCAAATACCATACAGACCATATGGATCATTTTTAATCAGGTTTCGGGAGTTGATAATGCTTGGTTGCTATTTTAATTTAAGAAAACTGGTTCAAATGTAGCTTATGGTGACTGACAGCTACAGGAGTTTGATTTTGACCCAAACCATAAATTCAGGAGAAAACAAAAGAAAAGAAATTTCAAGATCAGTTGATTTTTCAGTAGTTGAAGGCTGCTTAATCCTTTAAGTCTTCTGATTATGAATAACAAAAGCTTCATTTTCTATTATTCGTTCATGAAATAAGAAGCCCACCAGATAGGCAACTTAACAAGAGAAGAATTTTAACATGACTGCACAACTAGAGAAATTTTGCTTTTGAGTGAATTAGTATTATTATACCTGTTCATTTGAACCAGCTCTGACAGAAAAGCCACACACAGGCCTTTATCGTCCTCATTTCCAGCATGAAGTAACTCAAGAACTGGAGCAAGCTCAATCTTCTCTACAATTGAGTCCTTGCAACCTTTGTCAATCCGCATACAACATAAAAGTATGGAAAGTATTGGCCTCCTCACTTCTACCCTATCCAAAAACTTGACCAATGAAGGGATTCCTTCAGAAGAGGTAAGCCTCTTAACATTCCTCGATTGGCCATTTTCATCCCCTCCCATAAAAATCTGTTCAAGCATTGCGATAGCAGCATCTTTTGGCTCTATTACAAATGGAAGATCAACAAAATCTTCATTTTTCTTCTGGAGCAGCTGAGCTAGGGATGGTATAAGGTCATGAGCTGTCAACTGAGTAAATGTGGGCCTTAGCAGGCACATAAGAACAGAAGCCTCTGACAACCCACTCATGAGCAAAGAAGCTAGGCAATCAAAATCAGAATCTAGACTACTAAGGGACTCCCCAACACTTCCATCTGCACAAATAAGCTCAGAGAGAATGTAAATTGAGGTTCTGAGGACTTCTCTTTCCCGGGAATTTAACAGTATTTCCACAAAGCCGTTCACAACAGCCAATTCGGATAAGTAGGAATGGACTGCTAGATCACCTTTTGAGTCCTTCCAGAACCCTGCTATAGCAAGCACAGCAATCTCACATTGTTTCAAGCTTTCGAAATTACAGAGACAAGAGACAAAAGGTTTTAAACTATTAATGATTTCCTCGACTGTGGTTTGAGATGTTACACTGGTTGGTGATAAAGACACTGCTTCTTGCATTAATCGTTTGGCTTTTTGGTTAAGAGATTCATATGTACTGTTAAGAGGATAGTGAAATGGTTGGCAAGGAGTAGATGCTGGAGAGCTCTTTTTTTTTAAGGCAGAACCAACAGTACTTCCTGATGTACCAGTCCACGAATAATCCTGAGCAAGATTAGGATGTTGTTCCTGCCAAGACGTTATCAGTCTTTTTAAGACATAATTTGTTTTAGGCATTACAGTTGAACACAATGGCTGCCGCGTAATGGGGCAAGTTGTATTTCCTCTTTTCAACCATTCTTGAATCGCTTTTCTTTCATAAGTCTGCCCAGTTTCGAGAGTAACAGGATCACTGAATATCTGACCTGTTATGGGGCATATGAAATCTTTAGGGGGTCGTACTATATGTGTCACATTCTCAGACGATTGACTTCTACTTTCCTCCTCAAGTTTATCTATTGAACTGTTGAAAATTTAAGAAGTTTCAAGGTACTTATCTTGTATGAAAACAACAGCTCAAATTAGTATAAGTGAAATATTGTAATTACCAATTCTCGGAGTCTTGGCTACTCACGTTGTCATAGGTTGCATTGTGCGTTTGCCTGTATATTCTACCGGGGCCATCTTTCTTCAAGTCAAAAATCAAAGAGCAGTTGCAATTAAAAGACAGATTTTCCAAGTGCAATTGTGAAAAGGGGGAAAATGAAACAGAAAATAGAAATACATCGAAAAGAAAGGTTAAGAAAGCAAGACTAGCACTCACTTCACCATCAGATTCTACCAAACTGAAGCTGTAATCACTTCTTGTAGCTGGTGATCCAAGGACAGAGGTAGCAACACGTTGATCGCCGAAGCGACCAGATAACAGTCGCAATGTAGAATGAGATTCACTTTTACACTTCTCATTCATTGTTGGAGATAGAACTTTCAGTGAAGGGCCTGAAGGAGATGCAATTGGAGAAAAAATGGTGGGAGAATGTCTAGGACTCCCCATTTTCGACATCTCCCCTTTCAGTCCTGTTTGCTCATCCTCCAATGTCCTTGTGCTACTAGGTGATAGTAATTTATAAGTCCCAGTATCGCTGAGATCGTAAGAGTCATAAGGTTCATGATCAGAATTGCCCTCATTCTCCTCCAGCGAATCATTCTAGAAAGATAAATCAAAACAGAGCTTATGTCATTACTGAATTATGATTCAAACCAGCAGAGTTCCTTCTGGCGTATATATGTAGACCTTTCTGGCAATTTAAATGACGAGAAATGAAATTTGAACTCAAAACAAACCTGAGCATACCACCCTGCAAATTTCTCTGTGTTGTTGGCTGGACTGGAAGTCCCCTTTGGCCTGTTTGGAACCCAAATATTTGGTTAGAAAAAGGATGTAACAAATTGGAAGTAATTCCAGTACTTGGTCATTTGAAAATTTTACAACAACCAATAACTAGATTACATTTTCATTTTTAGAGGAGCCATCCTGAGAATTTTGGAATCTTACCTGTTTGCTTCTGTTGCACCGTCTTTATATTTTTGTAGGATGGACGAAAATCCTGCACTCTTGGGTAAAATAGGTCCAAATTTTATGTAATCGGGAATTGAGCGGCTCACTTCATGAAGAGGAGTCATAGGTGGCTCCGCGATTGGCAACATTGGGGCAACCTTCTTGGCAGAGCTTGAATCAGAATTCATACAATCCTTGAAGTATTTAGCGAAGAGCCTGGTATTCTCATCCAAAGATTCTCCATAAAGCTGCTCCAACTTTTGTAATTTTTCCGCTTGATCAGGCCTCAGCGAAAAGATCAAAGATTCATTGAAGAATTGATCTAAATCAGCTGTGAAGGATAAATCAGAAGAATCAGGAATCACTTCGATCACAAGTCTGTGCCTTTCCTCTGAATACCACCCAACAATTGAGCTCATGTGCGGAAGAAAGAGTTCTTTCCAGAGTTCAGGAGCAAAATCATTGCGTGAAAAGAAGGGATCCACAATAAACATCTCAAGACTATGGAGGACTGAGTTGTGAACATTTCCTCGTAATTTCCAAAGATATGAAAGATTAAGGTGAGCCCAAGCAGAAAGGTAGAAATTGGGAACCCCAGCAGTTTTCTCGTTAGAGTTCAACAAGGCACACACTTGAAGCATCTTCTCTGCATGGTCAAGTCGGGCAAGCTTAGTCTCCATATTGGATGTGTTTAAAGCCTCCTCAAGGGCTTCAATACCCCAATCCAAATTTGCAAGCACTGCTTGATCAGAGTACCTAACCTCTGTATCTTTGTCATTGCTTCCACCTTCAGCTGCCAATCTCTCAGCACATTGCTCTTTGTGAAGGTTTCTCTGCTCTTTATTGATCAAACGACCTCGAGTGAAGTCATCAATGGTAGCAACCAATATCCTCACAATGTCCTTTTGATCCATTGCAAACCTATATTCACCAGCCATCCTTCGGCACAGTTCTCCCCTCCACTTCTCTCTTCACTCGTGTTAAAACCTAAGACGTGAAATCATTGCTTCTTATTGCCTTTTCTTCGGTTGCTGCAAAACTATCCGGAAGGAGAAGAAACTGAACAAACGAAAATTGTTCATGTATCCAAAACTAGAAAGCTAAATTTCTTTATCGAAACTACATACACATCAATTTCACTCAACAAATCTTCATTTTTTATTTCAATCAAGGTGAAGCAGTCTTCAAGTGTCATCATGCTTCATATACCATCCTTGACAGCATGAGATGAGAGAACCTTTTCATCCATTTAGCAGCCACCAGGTCAAAATTATGAAAGAACGCTGCAAATAAAAACAAATGTGTCAATTGAGAGACTCCTAAACCTAGGGAAAATATGCATGCAAAATTAAACTAATATTATTGCACATTGGCCATCAAATGATTTATGAGGTGACAGTTACAAACTTTACACCACATATAAGAAGCAGCAAAAAACAGTTACATACTACCACTGTACAACACTAGAGAAGGGTGGGAAAAATGGGGGCCATCAATCATATATAAGAATGTTCAAACAGGAATGGCAGGTAAATCTACTATTGTTCTACACAACAAAAATACAATCTCCCGATTATAAACAGCCTGAAATGAAGCCTTGATAATGACACGAGCATCCAACTAAATAATTAAAATACATTATCAGTACACCTGAGAAAAAGAACACAATGCACTAACAAAGGTATTTGAAGTCATGTACGGCAAACATAAGGAATCTCAAAAGAGCATGGCAGATATAATCATCAATCATGACAAAAAAAATTACATATACGAGCAGTTCACAGAAAGCTTGACATGGAACTTGATAACATAACAAAACTGATTATCAATAAGCGAAAAATCAAAATCAAAATAAAGCAAAAAAATAAATGAATCGCATCACAGTCCTAAAGCTATGCTAGTAAGTTATAATTTAAAACTTATCAATAAATAAACTTCTAAATCTCTCGTAAGAATTAAAACATTAGTGTCTAAAATTGATCTTGCACTAAAACTACCCTGATGTTAGAACTTTAAAAGTATTCAGCAAATAACAAGTATGGTATAAACAAGGAAACCAAAAGAAAGACTTTCTCAGTCTCGTATACCAACAAGCAACGTTCTCATTGATTACAGACCCTGAGAGATGTACCTAAAAACTACAACAGAAGGACAGTATTCCATTTAATAAGAAACATCAAGGACAAAGGACAACCCAAGGGCCAGGAGTAGAGAGAACACCCTCTCCCAACAACTCCATCCATATCACTCTGAAAACACATTAGCCAGTGGATTTAGATTATAAGAGTAACAATTAGGAAAACCTATTTGACTATTGTAGGAATTTTCAACATATTCACCAAGAGAATAGACGGTGACGAGCATGAAACTTTGTCCCTGTTGAACTTTCTAAAAGGCAAAATTAAACACGATGTGCAAATGAATCATGTTTCGGAAAACAAGCCACCACTGTTATGGAGATTCCAACTATCGATTACCTACAAAATTAAAAGCAGTACCCAGTGCTACAATCAAGACAAGAAGCCAACTGAAAAAACTAATAATTCTAAATAACAACCAGTATGAGTTTCTTGCCTTGACAACAGACGTCGAAACCCTCGAGAAATAGGAGCTCCAAAAACTCCTCCTCCTCCTCCGAATTTCTCTCTCCCCTGGTTGATGAATGAGGATCTTTTGTCTCTAGAATTTGACTGAAACAGAGTGATTTTATTCCTTCCTTTAAGCATTCATAAGTCAAACAAACACATATTCTCAACTCTCTTCCCATTCTGCATTTACAAAGTATTAAAAAGGTAAACAAAACATCGGCCGGCGATTTGACTGACATGGAGAGTTTATTGAAAATGCGTGAAATTTGTATTGAGTTATGTGGGAAAGTTTGAATTTAAAAAACAAAACAAACAAACAAAAAGAAATTTCTGTAATGACACGCGGTAATTTTGTATTGTGCCACGTGGTGAGCTACATATGCACCCATCTGACTTAGCAGCAGGTAAGTTTTCCTCGTCCTATTTCTATGATTTCCTTTTTCTTTTCCATTTTTCTTTTTTCTTCAAAATTTGGGTCTTCGTAAGCGATGAGACGACGGCACGTGGGACATGTGCAAGTCTTGCGACATGTAGTTCCGGTTCACATCGGGTTCGAAATATGGACCGGAATGGTTCGGACCGGCCAGAACAAATCCAAAAACTGGCAGGGAATGCCTTTTTGTAGGCTCTTTTTAATTATTAATTTGAAAGGAAATAATTGCAGTGTAAAGGAATTTGGAGTTTCAATCAATTTGTCTAAAGCTTTTACTGATTTTTTTTTTCTAAAAAATGTGTTCTGTTTTGCCAAAAAGTCCTTTTTTTTTTCTTTTTTCTTGAAAGGAATGCATTATGTTGGGAGACAAGGACTTTTAGACCAATTATAAAATAAGTTATCTTAATTAGAAGTTATTTTTAGTTGAATTTATATCAATTTTAGCATTGTGGGTCACTTTGTGACACTGAACTATGACCTTATTTAATTACTTCGAATCTGCTTGATATAGAACAACAAACTTTACTTTTGGGACGCAAGGATTTAATCATAGAAAGTAAGTATTGTATTTGATGTGTAATTATTGTTTTTGATATTGAGAATAATGCTTGAAAGTTGTGTTTAAAGATCTTTTTTATTTAAATAAATATTATTTTTTGTGCATAAACCTTATATGGTAAGATATCTGTTTTTCAAGCAATTATCTTCTTATTTTTGTTTTTTTTTTTATTTTTATTTTCAATTAAAGGTCATAACCAAAATCAAACATAAGTTACCTGAATTTTTTTTTCAAAAAGTAATAATAATAATAATTGGACCGAGGATAATGTCTTACGATCAAAACGGGTCTAATTGAAAATAAAATAAATAAATATATATATATATAGCAAAAGATAACATCCTAGGACCAAACTAGGTCTACAAGAAGGGCAATTTGAGCCCTTGCCCAAATAACATTCTTGACGTTAGGCAAGTTTACCAAAATGTCCCACGAGCCTACCCCATGCATGCTCAACCCATGCAAGTGGAGAGTTAATTCAACTCCAGAATTATAATTTTGATAAGTTTCACCATTTACCTTTATATATATACTCATTTGAAATTACGTGTTTAATAAAAAGAAAAATATAATTTTATTAGAAAGTTGAAATGTGAATTTTTTAGATGTGATTCAGATATGAGTTAACTATAATATGAATTATTATTATATATACCATGGTTCAGTTGGAAATGAAATTTTTTTTCTTTAAAAAAAAAAGAATGGGATGGAAAAATAATCATCAAAATTTTAGTGGTAAGAAAATTAAGAGTTTTGTCACTTTTTGAAATTTTAAATTAACCTACATAAAGTTACCTTTCAATCATCATAAAATTAATTCAAAAATTCACATTTCTACTAAAAAAATCATATTCTACCTCTTTACATTTCTTTATCTATTAACAACTACAAGTTTATTATTATAATTAAATAATCGTTTGTGGTGCATAATTTGTAAATTAAGGAATTAAAGAAGGGCAACAAATAATAGTTCAAAAATGATATAAGTTACATAACATATTGAAATCAGAAAATTAACATATGGACCTAACAACCTTTTAACATAAATTTGATATGAAATTAAGTATGATAATAATATCATTTATTGTTGTTGTGATCTCAGGGAGAAAATCAATGTGAATATATTCATGTATTACAAACACATATATTTTTTTAATAAAAAAGTATATTGTACATAAATTTTTATAACAATAATAACTAATATAGTAGAAGCTAAATATATTTTAAAGAGAGAATAACTATGAAGTTAATTTTAAACATAAATGCGCTTATCTCAATTGGTAGTATATCGTTTTCAAACTTCTTCTTATTTTTGTCATATTTCCATGTCAACTCTGAATTACAAAGAATCAATGTTACAACAAAGAAAAACAATATGAAAATTACATCAAGTAATCCAACAGAAAAGCATAAGATCAACCACGACGACGAATAATAAAGAAGAGAAGCAAACATTTGAAGGGATTGAATTCCACAATAGAATCAAGGGATCGTTTTTACTTTGATTTTATCTTAGAATTTTACAAAACAGAAAAGAAAAACCAATACATACATAGGACCTAACGGACAAAAGTGAAAGTAATATTAACAATTTTGAAATCACTCACAAACATACATTAAAAGACAACAATTAAAATAATTATTTACTACGTTATATTATGCATGTTTAGTAGACTTCATATTAAATTGTGTATTTCTAACATTTTAATTTTTTTTAAAAAAAAAAAATCTCATTTTAATTTTGTTTAATGTCAACAACTTAGGGTGAGGTATATTGACCTTTGATTTCTTAATTGAAAGTATATATCTTAACCCATTAAGTGATGTTAGAGACGAGAGTTCACAAGTTGTATTTATGGTAGATAATGAGGTAATTCACCCAAAAATAATCTTTCTAACCATATTTGAAGGTGTCAAGTTCTTTGATTACGAGAGATTATACATGGTACGAGGATGATTTTATATAAAAGAATGTGGCTGGTGATATTATATTCATTTTATACTAAAGAATGTAAGAGGGAATGAAACTTAAAGTTATGTTTTTACCATAAATCCAAAAAGTTTAAAGATTGACAATAACAGTATATATTTATTTAACAATCAAATTAAATCATCCTTTTCACTAAAAGGAGTATAATATAGTTTAGAAGAAATTAAGTAAAATATAATATTAAAAAATCAACATGATTTCTTTCCCTAAAAGTTTAAAAACTATACCCACGGACTATAGCAAGAATTAAATACATGGACTATGACAAGAATTAAATACAATAAAAATTTACAAATATACATTAATTTACCAACAATATTTAATTTAAGCCGGCTGAGTTCAATAATTGGTCACCAACAAAAGTAACCATTTACGAAACTAGTACCCAAAATAATATATTTTTTAAAATTAAAAAAATAATGACTAAAACTCCATTTTCAGTTCTTAGAAGTTTAGCCAATTTTCCCTAATTTTTAGCCAAATTCTAAAAATAATAACAATAATTAAAGTAATAATAACTACTTTTGTTAAATTTTAAATTTTTACTTAATTTTTCAAAACATTAATAGCAAAACAAATAATTTAGAGTTGGTAGAAGTATTTGTAAGCTTTATTTAAAAAACTAAGAACAAAAAATCTAATGGTTACCCAACTAAGCTTAAATTTTCATGAACTTGACACACATCATTTCTTTAGCAACAATTTTAACAAAAAAAATACAACACTAATCCAAAGTTAGAGTTTGGTATATATATGGTCTCTAAAGTTTCATAGCATACACTATATTCTTGAATTTTAGAAATAATTATACATCATACCTTAATTATGCTAACCATTAGCTAAAGAGAGTATAGATGACATGCAATATGTGTTTGCGACTAACAAATTTGTGGTTTAAAACCTCTCATTCCCTATTGTACTCTTTAAAAAATTGCTTTTACCATTAGTCAATAAATAGGTTAAACTTTGGATTGTGTTCAAATAAAACAAAATGAGCCAAATTATTTACAAATGTAGCAAGATGATCCTATCTCTCAATGTTTGTCTCTATTTATCATTAATAGACAGCAACATTTTACTATATTTGTGACTAAGTTAGCTTATTTTGCTATATTAAAAAATTGTATTGTAGAAAATTTAGAAAATAATTTTAAATAGGAGTTGTTTTCAAATATAACAAAATAAGTTAACTTATTTACAAATATAGCAAAATGTCATCGATTATTGACAATGACATTTTATCATATTTAAACATATTTAAAACAATTGCTCTTTCATAGATTAAGAGGCATAAAATCAAATACATACTAATTCTAAATATCAATTTTTTTCAAAAATAAAAGAAAAATAAAATCTAAATATCAAAATCCAAAAATATACTTTGTCCTACTCTTCATTTTCTCCTAATTTAAAATCAGGACAGAACCTAGAAATAGGTTGCTAACAGATTTAAAGCTTTTTTAAAATGTTATAGAAATAACATAATTAAAGTTTCTAACACATATTTATGGGTTATTTATTAAAAAAATAAATAAATACAAGGAAAATAATTATTCAAAAGTTTCTTGTATTTTTCCTATAAATAGATAGAGTCTATGGTCCCCTAACTAATTACAAAACTGAATAAGACGCAAAGATAATCAGCACCATACTTAAAGAAAATATTCTAATCTTTAGACATTTCGGCTTGCCCCCACACAATTGGAGATGTCAAAATTAGATGCTAACAACTCTGGAATTACACCAAATAAAAATAAAAATTAATCAGCTATAGTATTAGTAACTATCATCAAGCCTGCAATTTCTGGCCCACTTTTGGGATCCAACCTTTAGTTAAGAATTACATCAAGAAGAGCAAAATAAAAAAAAAAAAAAATAAAGAAAGAAAAGCATCGTTAATTACACCTTTCCCAATCAAGGTATCAAAATCCATATATTGATATTAACATTTGAAGTAATTATAGATGTTCACAACCACTACTCAACAAACTACTAGATAATAACAGTTAAAGCACACCATTAATCACCTCAGAACACTAATTAATTACACATACATTAAAGTAGTAAATAGTATAATACCGCATCTAACGATTTCATTTTTTGGGTCAAGTTTAGGAGAGATGTTTGGCAGCTTTAATTTTATTCACACAAAATGGTTTTTTTTTTTTTTTTTTTTTTATATATAATTTATTTATTGATATTAGAGGTTGATGAGAGTAGGGGCACACCTGGGAGGATTGGAGAGCATGTGGACAACCTCTCTCATGGTTGGCCTTGCAGAGCTGTCTTCTTCAACGCACATCATGGCTATTTTGAAGAGATGGATTACACCTTGGAGAGGGTATTCTGTGAGGCGCGAGTCCACCACAGCTAATACTGAGGCTGCATCCGACGGTTGAGAGAGTTCTGATGTGGTTTTGAGGACCCACCTGACTATGTCCACGCCTTCTCCAAAATCCCCCACTGGCTTCCTCCCGGCTATAAGCTCCAGCAGTACCACACCGAAACTGTACACGTCGCTTTTCTCGTCCACTTTAAGAGTGTAGGCGTATTCTGTTGTACGGTCACACAAGAAAAGGGACAGCCATCAGTGATAAATAACCACTTTCCCACAGTATTTAACAATAAATATAAAAGCCACCCGAGAAAGTTTATTGATATCAATCATTCCATCCCTGGGGCCTTTTAACTAATAGATATTACCACCAACTACAACATGATTTTAGAAAAATAAATAAACAAATAAACAAAAATTCAAACTTTCTAACTAGATTGTCCCATTTTAAGGATATATTTTGCTCAAAGAGTTTAAAAGTAGGATGGAGAAGTAGAGAGTTGTGAACTCCGCTCCTTATTTGACTCAAAAAATTTGTGGGTCCTACCACTAAAAAAAACATCAATTTTATATTTTATCAATTCTTTACATTGTGAATCCTAAGAGTTTACAACTCCATAGACTTCATAACTCCTACTCCTCATTATTTCACTCGTTACCGACTTACTCCAAACACCCACTAAAAGATTCAAGCTTTTTGGTTATCCTATTTTAAACTAATTTGGTAGTTTTCAAAATTTGCCTTAAGGTTAAATTGCAAAATTGTGTCCCATGATTTGGTGAAAATTAGATTCAATCCTTACAACTAGAATTTAGCCTCTGTAGTTTGATAAAGCCTACATATAATGAGCCTACTACTATTTATGAAAAGTTTTATCGAATTATTTATAAAAATTTTATCAAACTATAAAGACTCAATTCTAATTTTTAAAACCATAGAAACTAAATTCTAACTTTCTTCCAATTATATAGACCACATTTATAATTTAACCAAAATTTTAAAAACAATTATAAAATAGTCCCAAAAACAAAGAAATACTTACAAAACTTGCTTTAAATATTCGCCTATCCATTTAACTTTCCATTTCATAAAATTCCAAATGGAACTTCCTTTCTTATATTCCTCGAAAGGGAATAAGAAGCAAATCTTAGCAAGAGTTAAGATAAAAAGATTCATATATTTGTAAATTATCCTGGGTTGTTTTTATATATAGCAAAATAAATAAACTTATTTACAAATATAGTAAAATATTATTATTTTATGATAGATATCTATTAACAGTAAAATTTTATAAATTAAAAAATACATTTATAAAATTACTTTTAGTAATTTTTTATTAATTACCCTAATTTTAATAGACAAAAATAAAATTATTTATGAACTCCATTTTTTTTATTCTCAGGTTTTTAAAATTTTTAAAAATAAATTTATTGAATAAATTACGAAACCAAAACACGCTTAATAAAGTAGGAAAAAAATTATTAATCATGTTTTTTATATTTTTGCCTTTAAATATCAGAAAACCATACTCGGCAAGCTCAGCATGGCTTCACTTATTAAATCTACACCTTCATGAATTCTAATACTGAAAACAAAATAAATCAGCATGACGTGCGTAGACCCTAGATTAGATGGTTAAGGCTTTAAAAATAGTAACCCATGTATATATATGGGCTCTCACAGGCCCAACTCAGTCCACCCAAATGAAAGTTATGTACTTGTTCGTTGGGGTTTTCTTCTTTAAAATTAACAAAAACTCCAAATTAGCAAGTACTATATTTCGAGGTGAATTCCAATTTTATTTCTTAAATAATACTTGATAAGTTAATCCGACTACTAATCTTGATTTAATACCACTAAACCAGGATGCGAATCAGCAATCAGTAACTTATCCTACTTAATTAACTGGAGTAAAAGAACTAAGAGCTAATTAGGATTGCTGATAACGATGAATGAGATGAGAGAACAGACCTGGAGCGATGTAACCGTAGGAGCCGGCAATGGAGGACATACACTCGGAGGCGCCGCCGTTCTGCAAGAACTTGGCGAGCCCAAAGTCAGAAACATGTGCCTCAAACAGCTTATCGAGTAGGATATTATTGGACTTCACGTCTCTGTGAATGATCAGCGGCGTACAATCATGGTGCAAGTAACAGAGCCCCTTGGCGGCTTCTATTGCGATCTTGTACCGTAAGTCCCAGTGCAAATGCCCGCCCTTCACTCCATGCAGCCTCTGGTCCAAGCTACCATTAGGCATGTATTCGTACAGCAGCAGATTCGTATCCCTGTTCGACACGTACCCCAAAAGCCTGACGATATTCCGGTGCTTGATTCGCCCTAGAGTCTGAATTTCGGCCGAGAAACCGTGGTCATTCCGGCCGCTTCCTAACAATAGTTTAATCGCCACGACGGAGCCGTCTGGCATTGATCCACGGTAGACGACCCCGGCACCGCCTTTGCCGATGATATTATCCTCCTTCAAACACTCAAGGACGTCCTCTGCTTTGAAGTTCAGGCGTTGGAACGCTGTGAGTTTCCATGCCTTTGACTTTTGAATCCTCTTTCTCTTCCGTAGATAAAATGCAGCGAGTGCGCATAATAGAGCGATGAATATCGCAACGATTGGGATGATTAGTTTAACAGATCTCAAATTCCTGTGCATTGATGCGCAAGGCCCATGGGGGAAACAGAGGTTAGGGTTTCCGACGAAAGCGCTGCCGTTGAATACCGAAAACTGACCGCCGGTGGGGATTCTACCGAAAAAATTGTTGTATGACAAATCCAGAGTTGTTAGGCTCATCATCGACCGAATCTCATTCGGAATTTGGCCCGTCAAGTGATTTCTTGACAAATTGAAGACGTTCAAGATTTTCAGCTTCGAAATTCCTCTTGGAATTGTGCCGACAAGATCATTTTTACTGAGATCAATTGACGTTAGAGAGCTGCAATGAACGACCGAATGCGGGATCTCGCCGCTAATATTGTTAAAGCTGATGTTAATCCTCAGCAACTTGCTCAATTCAAATATTTCCACAGGCAATTTCCCGTTGAATTGGTTATGTTCCAGAGAAACAACCTGCAAGTTTTTTAAATTCTTAATCGCCGCCGGGATTTCCCCGGTTATATTGTTGTTATTCAGCTGCAGAGTTCCAAGAAACTCCCCTGACATTTGCGATGGAAGAGCGCCGGAAAAGTAATTATTACTGATATCGAGTAGCTCCAACGCCGGAAAGTTGAAGAACCCTGCCGGAACCGTTCCATTGAAGAAATTACCCGCAATTCTTATTTTCGTAAGCGAATCACACCGGCCTAATTTCTCAGGGATGGGCCCAAAAAAGTAATTATCCAACAGAATCAAAATCTTCAACCTACCGTTACATAAATCCGGAGGAATAAGCCCAGTTAAATGATTTGTCGCCGCGTCGAGCAGAAACAATTTTCCGTTACGCCCGAGATTCTCAGGGAGTTCGAGCGTGAAGTTGTTACTCCACAACTGAAGCACTTCGAGATGTGGAAAATCACCGACGAAACTAGGAATTGGACCGTGAAGTTTGTTGCTGAACAAATTGATCAGCGTAAGGTTCTGCAGCGCCACGAAACTCGACGGTATCTCTCCGGTAAGTTCGTTCACCGAGAGGTCCAATGACTTGAGGCTAATCAGACCGGAAAGTTCAGGGGGAATCCGACCGGTAAGATTGTTTACTTGAAGAAATAAACTATGCAGGTGCTTCAAATTCCCCAAACTCGGAGGAATTTCACCGGTGAGGTTACAGCTGGCTAAATCGATAAGCTCCAGGGAACTCAACGATCCAAACTCGGCCGGAATTCCGCCATCGTAATGATTAAAATATCCGGCGTAAAGATATTTAAGATTCTTTAACCGCGCCAAACTCGCCGGAATCCTTCCGGAAAGCGTATTTCCCCGCACGCTCAAGAACTCCAACGACTGCATCTCCGAGTAAACAGCAGGAATCTGACCATTAAAGTAGGATCCGCCAAGGTCAAGATGCTTAAGCTTCTTCAGTTTGACAAACTCCACCGGGAGTGGACAAGAGAAATTATTGTTATATATATCGAAAACCTCGAGTTCCGTCATTCCTAACGTGATTTCCGCCGCTAAATTAACACCAAATGCGTTGTTAGATAGGTTAAGAAATTTAAGCGACGTGAGTTTCGCCATTTCAAGAGGAAGCCCTCCGGTGAGATTATTACTCACTAAGGTCAAGTTCTCAATCTTCTCCAACATCCCAATTTCCGGCGGAATTAGACCAAATAGACGGAGATTTGAGACGTTAAGCGCAACAACTCTACTATCGCCATCGCACGTAACGCCAGAGAAATGGCAATGAGCAGACGGGGACGACGACGGCACCCAATCACCAAGCCCCGACCTCCGCGGTCCGATCAAGGCGCTCTTCATCTTCAACAGCGCTTCCATATCGCGATTGGCAAAGCAGAAACTGGCATAGAAAAGAAGTATAAAGAAGAAAGGCAAATGGCAGACAACAGAATCAAGCGACTTTTTCCTCATCCCCGCTCTGTGTCTCGTCTTCTTCGCTGGAACACAGTGAAGAGAAAGAATGGAGAATATGGAGGGTTGGGAATTTGCGTTGCTTGTATGCAGAATGGCAATGGCATCAAATTAAGCGAAAATTCGAAGCTCTCTAATAGGCGGTGGCGGTAAAAAGATGGAAACAGCTGAACAATAAACAAATCCGAAACATCCAATTCGAATGCGGGGCTGTGTGTAGAGTAGAGTAGGGATCAGGTGAGGCCGTCTTATCCTAGACTCTGCTACGGCTATCTCCCAGCTTATCTGGGACCTACGTCGTGTACGAGGCATTGGATTAAACGGCGACCGACGGATGGATGGTTTTGCTTTCCCCCTGGACGTACTGTAATAATCTAACGGCGTCTTAAATTTTTGAGTTCAAATATAAAGGTTGATTTTGGTCGTCTATGTATATCGTCAAAATTGTTCATTTTAGTTTACTCTCAAATTTTATATTATTGTTAATGTATATATAAATCATTTTTGTTGATACAAAAAATGTATTACCGTTAATTCATTAATCGGTATGATTTGGGAGAAACTGAACAATTCCCTTTGTAAATAAAAATTTTGCACCACTGCATTACTTGGCCTCCATCGTTTCGACGATCAAATTTAGTATACCTTCAATGTTGTAAATCCTTCTTGATTATACAAAAATATAGTTTTGTAGTTGTTCTCCTCTACTTAATTTATATGATCATTAACCAAACTATTACTAACCGATACATGTTGTTGGAATTATTTCACAGTGGATCCAAGCATGTGTAGAAGTTAAAAATATTTAGGCATAATTTTGTCTTTATTGTCGATACTGGGTCGTGCTCCATACTTAAGCATTATTTTTATCTCATGGGCAACCCTATGGATCAACATTTATAAAGTCTACAAAGTGGGCCTCTTAATTTCTATGGCTGCCCTTAAGAGTCGGTTTTCATGGTTTTTGTTGATCTTATGATGTGAGTTGATCTCTTTAGCTTTTGTGGTTAAGCCTAGATCGTTCATCATGCTTAATTGAAGAATTGTCATCTCTTTCGCTTTTTTCAATTGATATTTTGCCATGATACAAAACTCACTAAATTTATTAAAACGTAACTAGAAGTTTGCATTAAAGGACTTTTATTGTATACCAAATTTATTATAAGATTTTGTGACTAAGAACTAAAATTGTCACTTTTTAAAAGTAGGTAGACCAAAATGACAAAGATTAAAAAAAATACATAAACTAAAATAATCATTATAAAAGTATACGTATTCAAATAAATTCTACATAGAATACCATTGTTCATAAAACGAAGAATGAATTTGAACGTTTTAATTTTCAACAATATATTTTTCAATAATTTACAAGGACCTATTGACATGTAAAATGAAATTCTATTGATTAGTGAGAATTAACAGAGCAGTCGAGGTATAGTTTATTTGTTTAAAAAAAGAATTTATAGTTCAACAAGGCTACGAAGAGAGGTTCTAGTTTTCACAAACTAATTTTTAAATAAGAACTTAAATCCAATAATTTTGAAAGTTTAAAACCAATGTGTTTGAAATTTGATGGAACTCATCTGATACGTGTGGTTGACGGCGTGTAATCTGGCGCCTGACAAGAAGTGGGGCCCATCCGGTTTCTGGTAAGTCATCTCGTGCGTCGTGTCCTTCTTCCCATTTTAGTTGTTTTACTTCTCCTCCGACGTGGAAATTGAAACGTAAAGTAAAGGCAAATATATAAATAATAAATAGATTTGTTGAAATCTAAACTAAATTTATGGACATAGACCTGGTATTAAATTTCGGCGAAGATTTTTGCATTTTTATAAAAAGGTGTAAGAGATAAGATGGGTCGAATTGAGATATTGGTTAGAAAGCTAACCTTGCATGTCATCGATATTTTGTGTTATATCTTCCAACAATATATTTAGCCCTCGTTACTACTGATTTTTTGTTGCTCAACTCTTGTTATCATCTCCAATGTCTAACTCCAACAACCACCTTCAACTGCTAACTTCGGCTACCACTCTCTGTGCCCAACACCATCAACATTAACCACCTCTATTGACATCCAACTCTGGCGAGCTCTGAAGCGGCCACTCTACCAACTTCGACAACCATTTTTTTTTTTTTAATTATAACTACTACAAATTTGAGTTTTGTTAACGCACGAGCTTTATGTTTTGTTGACACTCGTGACATAAAACAGTCAATAAAATCTTAATTTAAAGCTGAAAAATAACTATTGATTTAAAAATACATATAAAACATCAATAAATATTTATATTTAAGTTGACACACAAAATTATCAATAAAAACACCTTTGTTGACATAAAAGTACGCAAATTATGTCAAAACATTGAATTCTCGATTTTTTTTATTAGTTCATAGTATTTTATAGTCGTTCTTCATAGTAATTTAACATTAACCAAATCACTTTTATAATGTAAGAAATCAAACAAATGTGTATGTAAAAACACTTTTGAGAATAAATTGTCAGACACATAAGTGTTTTTATTTTAAAAAATTGTTATCAAAAGTGTTAAAATAAAAATGACTTAATTAGAAACGTCACATTCACAAATTTTTAAAATAATTTCTTAAATTAAAAGAAAAATTGAAATGCACGATCCAAACATAAACCCTAAACCTCATTTCCCAAAACTCTCACAACCCCTAGGTAGTTATCATAAAAATAAATTATTTATGTACCAAAAAAAAAAAAAGTTGCATCATATATTTTTAACATGTGAACTTAACATGTCAAACAACCCCTAAGTAGGACATCAATTTTTTTATTATTTCATAAAAAAGAAAATTCATTCTAAACGTAAAAACAAATAATAAAATATTGAATATAGTATAAATAACAAGGTTATTTTCAAATGTAAAAAGTAGCAAAATATTTACAAATATAGAAAAATATTAGTGATATCACTAATAGAAATTGATAGATTTATATCAGTGTCTATCGCTAATCAATGATAGATGATAGCAGCCTATCAGTGTCTATCGTTTCTAATAGGCAATGACATTTTATTATATTAGTAAATATTTACAATAGTTTTACCATTTAAAACAATTACATAAATAATAAATATTTTAACTCATCTAGGTGAATAAAATATTTATTTATTAGTTTCTATAATTTATTTGATTTTTTAAAATACTATACAATAATATCGAAATTTTTACACAATTGAGATCTCGACATATTCGTCAACATTTCCACATATTCATAGCTGCAACATCAATATTAATATTAAGAGTGAAATAACAATTCCATTATATCCTTAACAAGAGCCCATTAAAACATATATATATATATATAAAATGTCATTAATGCATTATAATAAAAATAATAAATATTTTAACTTATTTTCACAGTATAAAATATTTATTTATTAATTTAAATACATTAATAATACTTTTTAAATGGTTGGTTTATAATTTTATAACAATATCAACATAAGATCGATCAATATTTTTATCGACTTTTTAGGCATAACATTTTATGAAAAAAATATCAATTTATACTCTAAAACTCTAAGATTGTATTAATTAAAATCATAAACTAATAATTGTATCCATTTAAACTATAAATTTTCACAAGTATATTAATTTACACCCTTTTCAAGATTTGGTTCACCAATATTATGTAAAATTTATAAATTGAGTTAATTAAGCCTCTAATTTTTCATTATTCAATCAATTTAGATCATTCATTACAACTACCTTTGAAAATCATTAATGCATTAATTTTCAAGTACATGTAGATTTCCTCAAGTGTCAATTTTACAAAATAGATAATTAAAGTAAATGCATCAACGATTCAAAAAAAAAAAAAATTAATTGAGAGTCCAAATTGGTTCATCACGAAAGTTCAAGAATCTAATAAATACAATCATAAATTTTACGATGAAATGTAATTAAAAAAATGTAAATTAAAATACTTACAAAATCTTGAAGTGGAAATTGACAAATCTATAAAATTCAAATTATAAACGAATACAATTATTAGTTGTCATATTTGAATTAATATCATGTTAAAAAATTAGAGATATAAACATATATTTTTCTATATATATATATGGAGATTTTAAATCTTAGATATAAATCAGGCAGTGGGGAGAATGAAAGATAAAAAAAAATAATGAAGAAAGATAGGGTGTGATATAGTGAGACAAAATAGGGAGGGGGGATGGGGCTTTGTAAGATTGTTGGGGGGCCCAATCAAAGGCTGTTTCTGTCTTTTTCCCAACAGACACTTTTTTTCCTCTCTTTCTCTGACTCTCACTTTCGTCTTTCAGCGCAAAGTCCACTCTTCTGCTTCTTACCCCTTTCTCTATCTTCTTCTTCTTCTTCTTCTTCTATTACTGTTCTACCCCCACACTTCCTTTCGCCTTTGGATTTATTCCCCTACTCCTCCACTCACTATAGCTCTCCCTGCTCCCCCTTTCTACACCCTTTATTATTTAATTCCAGTCAACCAATAATTAGATTGGTGTCTATCAATAAAGGTAGTGAAGTCTCCCTCTGGCTCATCTACTTCTTAAATTTAATTAACGTAAATGACTCAATTTAAATAACAAAACACTATTAAACTTCTACGTTCATTGAATAACTCTATTTTTCTATTTTTTTTCATGCTTTTCACATTTATCAAGGAATTTTGTCTTTCTTTCTATCTTTATTTTTTACATTTACCAAGTAACTTAATCTACTTTTCACAATAATCGAGCAACTCAATATTTACCCCTCTACATCCTAAACACAAACTAATTACTAACTCAAAACTTATTAACTTCATTTTGCAATGGGCCGAATGCCCTCTAAGTGCTTTTGTCACATGTCTCAAGCGTAGAACAAAGTGGTCCATGTAATGATGGCTTTGGCAACCTCTTTGGATTGTTATTTGATCTAGAAAGATGGTTTTTCAAATAGTATTCTCTCCTTCGTTCTTACTTAATGAGGTTGTTATAGAGTAGTTGGTCTTTGGGTTTATATGTTTTCTCGCTTAAAAAGGAGAAAAAAAAAGGCGCTTAGATACCTAATTGAGAAATATGGTATTCCCGTAGCGATAGAATTTTTTTCCCAAAATTCTAGTTGGAGTATCTCTCACATCACAATGCATTAGACCTCGATTGTGATGATTAATTCCACATTATTAGATGTTTAATCCGCCTTACTATACTCAAATTAATATTACTTTTTCATGTTGTTATAGGTTGTGATTTGGATACAGACTATTTAATTATATGATAACAAAATGGTGTTTTCATTTTAATGTCAATTGCAACAATTCTTAGTCAAACATAATACTACAAATTCAAATATACTATGGACTTATATATGTGTGTTGAGAAGTAATTGAAATTGTCATTATCAAGTGCACGTTAGAAACATGATAGAAGAACGATGGTCTCCTTAGTCTGTCTTAAATGAATGGTAATGGAAATGACAATTGCCACTTAATTTGTCTTAACCTTAGTGTGTAAATTGGGATCCTAAAGTTTTTCCACTTATTTTCGCCCTAAATTTATCCTAAAATTTTTAAATAATGTAAAATACGTCTTTTAAAATAAAGTTTAACAGGTGTTTGGATAGAGGAACTTGAACACGTATACCAAAAGAATTATACTCATGTTGACATATTTTATTTACTAAATTATGCTTGAATTGGGGACTAATCTCATTTGTTACTCATATTAAATAGCTAGAAGTACATAATATCAATTATTGGTAAGCTATTTTCCCGTTCAACTCTTCTAGTTGACGATTTTAGAAAGAAAGGGGATTTGGCTTTTAAAGAGTACTTGGGGGAATGTGAGAAAGTGGGGGGGAGAAGATGGCGATGGACTACAAAATACAATAGTGGGTATAATTTGAGAGCCTCATAAATTTGAAATAGCATCAATTCCATTGCAAATATTTGAAGAACATATTCCAATTCTCACCATTAGTGGTGAACAATTCAAACTTTACTTTATCAAATTAAATGGAATCTAAGGGTGTGATTTGAAGAATAAATGCTACTACTTTTGTATCTAACAATTCCTTTTTGTTATAATTTTTTTGTCATTGGGTATTTACAAGAATGAGAAAAAATAATAATAAAGAACTTGGTACCAAACCTTTGACATTCCAATTTCCACACATTGGGAGTTGTTTCTTCAATTAACACAGCCATTTTCAAAATTTTGGAAGCTCTTTTGACCTTTCGTTCGTAGACTTTGTGAGTTATTTATAACATTTGGGTTTTGAAGTAAAAAACTTAAAAAGTCGAGTTGGTAGGTTTTTGTTTGGATATTTATAATAGATAGCAAAATAAGGAAAAAAATTCTAAAAATATAACATATTTTTTAAATATTTGTAAATATAGTAAATGTTGACTAGTCAACTTTTAAATTTTTGTGATTTTCAATTTTGCCTTTGCACAACTTTTTTTCTTTTCTTTCTTTTTTTCATTTTCTTTTTCCAACTTTTGCTTGCATCTCCCCAATCTCATATTTTTTTCTATTTTTTTTTTTCAATTTTTCTTTCATCTCCTCAATCTTCTCATATTTTCTTCTTCTTTTTTTTTTTTTTTTCAATTTTTCTTCCATCTCCCAAATCTCCTTACATTTTCTTCTTCCCTTTTTTTTTCTTTTCTTTTTCCTATTTTTATTCCATCTCCCCAATCTCCTCATAATAATATAAATCTATCAGTGATAACTACTAATATACTTATAACTTAGTCACTAAAAGAATTCTGTCATTGTTTGAAGAATTCATTAGCTATCGCTCATGTTTTTAAATGTTATAAAAGAATTCACAAAATGTTTGTATATCGGTAATATCAATTATTAGTGATATTAGTTATAGAACTTAAATAGATATCAGTCATATTTATGTATCGGTGATATCGAACTTAGGTAGATATCAATGATAGAAGTCTATTATTGATAATCATGATAAAAGTTTCTCAATAATAGTCATTGATAGCTTTGAGTATTAATATTTCAAAATTGATAGGTACTAATAAAAGCCTATCAGAAATAACCACAAATATTTCTATCATTGATAGCTTAATCTTTGATGATTTTCTTCCACAGTTAATAGCTACTTATAGAAGTCTATCATTGGTAGCCAACTTAGTGGAATTCATTAATAAAGTTGAATCTCGAACTAAAATGTAAGTAGCATGCCTATAAGTTACTTATAGCATGTTATCAGTGATAGAAGCTACCAATGATAGCATATTATTTGATGGTAAAAATGAATGACAAAAGTTATCTCTAATAGCATGTTATTAGTGATAGAAGCTATCATCGATAACCACGATATAAGTGATACCAATGATAGAACTTAGGTGATATCCATATATCGATGATATCAATGATATAAAAGTCGATTCCATTTGATGAAAATCTATAATTGATAGTCATTACTAAAAGTTATCCGTGATAGCCACTAATAGGAGCTATCAATGATATGATTTAGGTAGATATCAAAGATAGTCACTTATAAACCTCTCATTAATAGACTTCTATCACTTTTAACTTTAAATGTTAATCTTTGAAAGTTGATAGTTTCCTTACAAAATTGATAACTACTTATAAAAGTCTACCATTGATAACCACTTACGGTCTTAAGTGTTAATATTTTAAGCTTGATTCCAATTGATGATAGTGTATCGATAATAGCCATTAATACATGATAGCAAATTAAGAACTAATATTTCAAGTGTTACTATTTCAAGGTTGTATTAATATTTCTCAAATTGAAAGCTGTCATTGACAGCAGTTATTAGTGATAGCCACTGGTAGCTATCACTGATAATTGCTATTAGTGATAACTTTCAATTTGAGAAAATCGGAAGAAAGAAGTGTTAAATGACAGGCTGAACATGGACTTTTTAGTCATTTACCAATATGATAGCTGCTATCAGTGATATCTGACACTAATTTTGTGCTATATCCCTAATATATTTTTCCTTGTTCTATATTTTTTATTATTTTGGGTCTGATTGCTATTTGTGCAACCAGCCCTTTTTGTTTTTCAAAATTAAATTTATAAATACTAATTTCAGTTTCTGTTTGTCACATAGTTTATATTCTTTTTTATAACTATTTGGTTTGTGAAAATTAAGCTTATTTCATCTCAATTTTTTACAAAATTTTGCATCGTTCTCAAATAAAAGAGTAGAATTCTATACCAAATTTTTTAAAACTTAACCTTAGTTTTTAAAAACATTGGTAAAAAATAGACAACAAATAAACAAATTAGGGAAATTGGTATTTCTTACCTAAAAAGTTTTTGAATGAGACAAAACTAACCTATTTTTAAAAAAACTTATTTTTTTAATCTATTTTATATATATATATATATATTTTTTTTTTTCAAATTTTAAGTAGAAGACTCGTATAATGAAAATACTATTTTGCCTTTACACAACACAACTTTCCACACTCAACTTTGAATTTTAAAACTTAAACATAAGAGTTTCCCATTTACTGGTAAGTTTTTTTTTTCTTTTTTCCTTTTTTTCTTTTTAATGAATTAGGTTTTTTTTTTTTTTTAATAAAAAAACTACCTATATGAAATTTCATTTCTTAGTAAGATCCCTCTGTGAAATTTCCGTCGAGATGCTTACTGAAAATATTATTGGAAATCTTCACTATGCTTAAAATTTCTTGTTTTTTTTTTTTTTTTTTTTATTTTTTTTTTTTTTATTTTTTTTTTAAAATTTTTATTAATTTATTTTTTTTTTTTTTTTTTTTTTTAATTATTATTGTTTAAATTTAAACTCAAGAATACTAACTAACTCACTTAAATTTAGGAGAAAATTTTGGAATAAATTTCAATTTTAAAAGAAAAGAAAAAAACCCAACTGAAAATTTTCCTCTAGACATCTTTAGGAAAATGTTTCCGTAGGCTTTTTTTTTTTTTTTTTTTTTTTTTTTACCAGTTTTGTTTTGTTAGATCTAGACTACAAAATGTAACTAACTTAAACTTATGAATTTTTTTTTTCTGAAATTAGTTTAAGTAATTTTTTTTTATAAAAAATTTAGAAATAAACTTTATTGAGAGATTTCTAGTAAAGATGTGTACTGGAAATTTTCAGTGAACTTCTAGAAGGATTTAAGTTTTTTTTTTTCCTTAAATTTAAACTAAAAAAAAAACTTACTTAGAAGAGAAAAAATTGGAATTAATTTAAGTTAAAGAAGACAATAAAAATAAGTCAACTAAAAGATTTTGTAAGCATCTTTTTCGAAAGGACTAACTAACTTAAATTTAGGGGTTAAAAAAATAGAATTAATTTACGTTTAAAAAGAAAAATAAGTTAAAGAAAATTTTCCGTAAACACATCTTTGCTAGAAATCTTCAAGTAGGATTTTAAATTCTCTCTTTTTTTATATTTTATATTTTTTAAATTTAGATTTAGACTAAAAAATCTAACAAACAAACTTTAATTTAGGGAAAGAAAATTGAAGTTTTTTTTGTTTTTTTCTTTTTTTTTCTAATTACCATTTAAAAGTAAGAACTTATGAGAAAATGTTCCAAAACTTACCGGAAATTCATAAGGTATGAAAAGTTGTGTTAGGTAAAAATAAAATTGAAGGCATTTGAATGGGCAACAATATAATATTTTCATCGTGGACTCTCCAATTAGGAAATGAATTCTTTCAAAAAGAGATTAGTTTTTGTTTTTTTGGAGAAAGTGTGGAATGAATGTTATAGGACTTAATTTTCAAGAACTAAAAGAAAAAAATCAAATAATTATTAAATGGGGCCTAATATTTTTGTTTTTTAATTGTGGTTTAGAATTCAAATATCTTTTCAAATAAGATAAAAAAAATTACCCTTAAAAAAGTGTGACAAAACTAGTATTTTTTAAAAAAAAAAAATATAAAGAAATTATCAAATATGACTTTAGTAATTCAACTCCTTGATAAAATTATATTAGAAGACACTATATCTTAAAAAAAAAAAAAAAATTAGGACAAAGATATTACCATGAAAATATTACACATTACCATTATGTTATTCAATTTCAATATCACATTATAATGGGGTTGGGTTACATTTTTCTTAAGCGCTCACAACTATTATAATTGATTTTATTTTTCTTGGAGTAACATAAAATAAGAAACAAAAGCACTTATACAACTTATAATTGATTGTAATTTAAACTGTGTCTTAAGTTTATAAGCAATAGACAAATTAGATACGTTATTTATAAAGTGAGATTAAAAAATAATATATAGTTAAGTGGAATCAAATAATGTGTACTTTGACTAAGCTTTTCTCATTTCTCAAATTCGTGCATTTTTGCCAGCAATTAGGTTTTGATCCCTTTGTAAGAATATAGAAAAAGTTGGTTTATTTGTTTGTTGATTATGCTCCTTATCATTGAATATAATGTAATGAAATGACATTGGGATTGGCTTAGCATAATAGCATGTCCAGTGCTTAGTTTACAGAGATTATATTTTATACAATCTTTAATTTTGATGGCCAAACAAATATGCTTTTGCTTTATTCATTGTAATGGTGGAAATCAAAGAGAATTTTCAAACGCTTTGCTCTTAGATTCCAACAATAAATTAATGACCTATAATTATACATTTAAGCTGGTTTGTTGTATTGAATAATTTTATTAAAGATACAAAAAATATCCTGTGTCCTTGTAAAAGTTTAATGGGTCAGAACATCATTTTTAAAGTTAAACTTCAAATCTTCGTCTATTTTTTCTCAAAAAGAAAACGAAAAAAAATGCTCGAATTTATAATATTTATATCGAGAGAGATATAATTTCATTTGGTTTTTTTAAGGTTAATTAGTCATTGACTTTTAAGATAATAATCAATCATATATCACTTATTAGATAGGTTAAAAGTTTGTAAAAGAAAAATTTTAAATTAAATGTATAAACACGGTTGATATATGCGATGCTTTGTTTTTCTCTTATTCTTTTTTGACATCGCCAACCTTAGTCTTTTTTTGTACAATACTTAGGAATTGATAAGGACAGCAGACCTCTACAGATCTCTATAGTAGTATGATATTAGGCATAAATCCTCACGACTTTGCTTTTGGTATTATCTAAAAGGTCTCATACCAATGAAAATAATCGTCCTCACTTATATACCCATGATCTTTCTCTTCCCTAACCAATGTGAGATTTTGTTTGCACTCCTAACAAAGATGCGGTTAGTTATGTTTTTCATTCCTTAGTTTGGTGCAAAAGGCTTGTTTTATATTTGGTTATGGACTTGGAGATAAGTAGACTTGAACAATCAAATAACTTTGAATTTCTCTCTAAATCTAGAATATTTGTAAGTTGACATTGAACTCATGATATATCAAATTATGAATTGAAATAATGAGTATTACAACAGTATTATAACATTGTTTCTCATCTCATAATCTAAGAGAGATCTCGTATTTAATGTTGAATATGTTGGCCTTTTAGTCCTTAATCTTAAATTAATTAATTAATTAATTAATTAATGCTATGACGATAACAAACTTGATTTTTTTATTAACAATTTTATTATTTTGAATGGTCCATAGCATAGAGCTCGGAATAACGACTCTAACGCCTCTTCAATCACCCAAATTGAAGTCCGAGGTGGTGACATGACGGCCTCTTCATTTTAGTTTTTGAACCATCCAATTGCCCAAATTAAAATCCACTTTTTATCCAACTTTCCTCTCTTTTTTATACTTCATCTTCTCCAAAATTGTTTTAACTTTTACAACTTTATGACCTTTAAAAATTACAAAATGCCACAATTGTTGCTCTCTCTCTCTAAGCTCTCAAATTTCTTTCTTTTCATCTTATTCTAAGGAAATATTTTTATTGTATTGTGAGGATTAGATATTGTGAGCTCAAATTTGTACCTATACTCTTTTTAGAGAGTTTTATTGTGTGATTTATAGCTTTAAGAAATTGTAACGGATGGATCCTAACCCGTGGAAAGGATCATGTTTACTTTTAAACCCGAAAAATGAGCAAGGTAGCGGATGTAGATCGAGTCAAAGGAGATTTTTAATCGAAATCTCAATAAGTGTTTGAAAAAGTGGATGTATATCGAGTACCACTATAAAAATTACGGTGTCTTCTTCTCTAACTCTTTCTAATTATTTTTGTATTTAATTTTAATTGCATGCTTTGTTGGTTGAGATTGATTGAGTACATTGTTATATAATTTTTTTTTATCAATCTTGCTATTTAGTATCAATTTAAGTTTTTATTAATTGAATTTAAAAATATCTAATTAGTTTAAATTCAGCATATTTTTTAAAAATTCTAATTTAACTAAAAAGTTTAATTTAACTCAACTCTCTAGGAATGCCATATCCACATTATTTTCATGTACAATGAATTAGTACAAACTATTTATTAGCCATTAGTTGCAAATTTTGAATAGTAATATTGTTGAAAATATTATTTAAAAACTAAAATCTTGTGAAAAATATGACCAATCGAGTAAGTTTGAAGTGGCTAATTTATTTTAATATCATATACTTTTTGAAATTTAATTTTTCTTAGTTGATCTTATAATATTAAGAGGCAATCACACGATAAATCATTTATGGGGGCATTTGTCTTTATAGAAACACTACTATTCATATTTCATACATACATCTCCTTTATGGGAAAATATAAAGAGGAAAAATGTTTGAAAAGACAAGACATTGCATGTGGAACAATTTATTCCCAATTGTCCAAAAAGAGTTTAATTTCTCATGTCCTTCCATTAATTTGTTTTTAATATTATTATTATAAAATAACAACAAAAACAACAATAATAACAACAATAGATTTACCTTAGGTGAAAGACCCTCCTTCAAAATACATATAGCAAAGGAAAGAGGGAGCTGAGTCAAAGGATGTGACCCTTAGGTCTTCAACACAGTCATTTTAAGGACATATTTGGTATCTTATTCCAACTCAATTTATTCCTTTTCAGATTTAAAAAATAAAATGTATTCAATGATTTTTTGTTCTAGTATGATTATTTTTTGAAATAATTTACAAATTGTAATTGTAGCTATATTATATGTGACATAGAAAAGGGAAATAACCATTTACATGTTTTCTTTTTCATAAATTTGGATGAACTTCTCTTAACTTGTTAAGTTTAGCAAATTTGTTTGGTCGTTTCAACTAATAGGGTAAAGATTGAAATAAAATGTCTCCAATGACTAGCTTTTACAGTTTTCTTTTAGACAAACTTAATTACATGTAACTGATCTGTGTAAGCTATAAATATAGATAAGATTTATACTTTTAAGAGCTGCTAAAAAAAAAAAAAGAAAAACAAAAAGTGTAAACTCCTTGTGAATGTAGGCATTTTTGGCCGAACCACATTACATTGTTGTGTCCATCTTCTTCTAAATTTCTTTTACCTACTACATGCAATGTTTCCGTTGCAAACCCTCATGCGCCATTGAAGAAGAAAAGAGAGAAAGTTAGAATAGAGAGAAATCGAAAAAGAGGAAGAAAGAACTTTTGTCAAAAGTGAAATCATTCAGCAAGTTTCTTTCTGATCAAAATAAATACCAACCACGTGGTAAACTCACAGTCAACTAACATGGCCTCCTCTACTCCTTTCAATCTACCTAACACACATCACAAATTTCCTCTCATCGGGCTTTTTTCACGATTTGGGCCTTAAGTTCATATTAGCAGCCCAACAAATTAGTATCAGAGCTTCAAGACTATCAAGAAATCAATTTTTGAAGTTTCAAGAATCAGAGGTCTGAGTAGAATGGTAATAGCAAGGTTTGAAATAGAAAAGTTTGATGGTAAGGGTGATTTCGGCTTGTAGAAAGCCAAAATCAAAGCCTTTCCTAGTTAGCCAAAAGCACACAAGGCACTTTTAGATCGATCAACTCTCCCACCGACAATGACAATATAAGAAAAGGAGGAGATGGAGCTGACATCCTATGGAACCCCAGTATTGAACCTAACTAACAGTGTTCTAAGGCAGGTAGTTGACCAAGAGACAGCTCACAAGATATGGACGAAGTTGGAAGGCCTCTTTGCCAGAAAAGACCTTCCAAACAAGATGCTTTTTAGGGAAAAGTTCTTTACTTTCAAGATGGATTCAGCTAAAAATCTCATAGAAATTTTAGATGAGTTTAAGAAGATAATGTCTGAATTCAAGAATCTTGGAGAGAAGTTGGGTGATGAGAATGAAGCATATGTTCTGCTAAATTCACGACCGGAGGCATATAAGGAGGTGAAAAATGCATTGAAATATGGAAGGGAGTCAATTACCACATATGCTATTATTTCAGCACTTAGAACTAAAGAATTAGAGTTTCAAGTCACCAAAAAAGAACAACCTAGTGTAGAAGGGCTATTTGCAAAGAGCAAAGGTAAGTCTAATCAGTCTAAAGATGGAAACAACAGACAAATGAGGAACACAAGCCTAAGACAAAGCTAAGGTGTAATTACTGCAAGAAGAAAGGCCACTTTATGAGAGACAGTTACAGTTTGAAAAGGAAAAATTAAGAAAAAGAGAAAGACTCTAAAGGGAAACAACCTGAAGCTTCTATCATTGAAGACTCCTATCTCTACTCGGATGCTCTAGCCTCTACAAAAGATAAAGCCAACACAGTCAATCCCTAGGACAGCATGATTGGGTCTTAGATTTTGGTTGTACTTATCATATGACACCTTTTAAGGCTTGATTCAACACCTATACAGGAATTGATGGAGAGCTAGTCTACATGCACAACAATGAAGCTTGTAAAATCAAAGGAATTGGGTTGGTCTCATTAAATCTTAAGGATGGGACAGTGAAGCTTCTTAGGAATGTTAGACATGTACCCTTGCTCAAAAGGAATTTAATTTCCTTAGGGATGCTAGACCCCATGGGGTGTGAATACAAAGGAAAATGTGGAGTTTTTGAGGCATTAAAAGACTCTAGAGTAGCGCTAATTGGTGAAAAAGTAAATGACTTGTATGTTGTAAGAGGAGTAAAGATGCTAAATAGGGCCTACACAATCACTAAAATTGTCTTAACAAAGGCAAACTTATGGCACAAGAGACTATTACACATCAGCTCTAAAGGGATGCAAGTTCTCTCTAAACAAGGGATACTATGTAAGGACAACAGTGAAGATTTATCCTTCTGTGAACACTGTATGATTGGCAAAGCAACAAGGCACATGTTTACAAAGACTCAACACATCACCAAGGGAATCCTAGATTATGTCCATTCAGACTTATGGAGGCCAGCCTCAACTCCAAGCCTAAGTGGCTCGAGGTACTTAATGTATTTATTTGATAATTACTCAAGGAAAAACTGGGTATATTTCCTAAAAATGAAAGATCAAGTATTTGAAAAGTTTTAAGGAATGGAAAATCCTAATTAAAAGGCAGAACAATAAGAAGATAAAGTACCTAAGGACATAAAATGGTTTAGAATTCTGTAATGAAGAGTTTAACAAGTTTTGTAGTGAGAATGACATAACTAGACATAGAAATGTGAGATATACCCTACAACAAAATGGACTGGTTGAGAGATTAAATAGAACTATCATGGAAAGGTAAGATGTTTACTATCTAGTGTTATCCTAAGTGAGAAATTTTGGGCATATATTGTTTACACCCTAAATAGGTGTCCACACACATCTCTAGACTTCCTCACACCATAAGAAAGGTGGACTAAACACCCCTCCCACCCCCCCAAAACCTAAAGGTATTTGGTTGTGTTGGGTTTGTGTATCAAAGCTTGGGAAAATTAAGGGCTATGACTGTTAAATGTATGTTTGTTATTACAAGATGTGACACCCTTACTTAGAGGAAGTTTATAATTAGTAGAGATGTTACCTTTAGTGAAGAAGAAATGTATACGCAGAAGGAGGGAAGCTCAAATGTGAGTAAAGAAACTTCAACCACTAGAATTGAGGTGGAGAAGCCTACTGCACCAGCTATAGAACCTAATCCTCAGACTAATTTAGAAGAAGAGGAGGAAGAAACTGAGGAGCAAACTGAAAATATTAACACTCAGCCTGATTTGAGTCAGTATTCATTAGCAAGGGACATACAAAGAAGAGTTATAGTTCCTCCATCTAGGTCGATTGAAATGAACTACAGGAACCTAGTGCTCGATGTTATAGTGGCTCCTTCAGACTAAGAACCAACTACTTTTGAAGAAGCTATTAGTGGTTTAGATGCAAGGAGTTGGATTGAAGCTATGAATGAGGAAATGCATTCACTAAATGTGAATGACATTTGGTCCCTATCTCCTCTACTAAAAGGATGCAAACCAATTGCATCCATGTGGATCTACAAGCTGAAAGAGAGGGTAAATGGTGAGCAAAAGCCTAGATACAAACCTAGATTAATAGCAAAAGGCTTCACACAAAGGCAAGGGATTGACTATTCAGAGATATTCTCCCATGTAGTCAAATGGACCTCTATCAGACTACTTCTATCTATGGTTGCTCAAGATGACTTGGAATTATACCAACTAGATGTAAAGACAACATTCTTCCATGGACATCTAGAAAAGACAATCTACATGGTGCAACCTAAAGGGTTTGAAGTAAAAAGGAAGGAAGATCTCTATTGCCTATTCAATAAGTCAAACTATGGACTTAAGCAGTCCCCAAGGTGTTGGTACAGAAGATTCAATGACTATACTTCTAGCGTTGGATTTCAAAGAAGCTCTCATGACATATGTGTGTATGTAAACACAACTTCCTACAAGGATAAAGTGTTCCTACTTATATATGTTGATGATATGTTACTAGCAGGGAAGTCCAAGCAAGACTTGACGCATCTCAAAAATCTCCTAAAGAGAGAATTTGACATGAAGAACATGGGTGAGGCAAGTAAAATCCTAAAGATTGTGATTCTTAGGAACAGAGAGCTATCCTCCCTAAGCATAAATCAACTAAGTTACTGTGAGAAAATCATAAGGAGATATAATCTGAGTAATGCTAGAACTTGTCACGCTACCTATTGCTCAACATTTCAAACTATCCTCAGCTAATTCTCCTAAAGATTCTGACCTAGAACATCTAAATCAGATGTCTATAATACCCTATAGCCAAGCAGTAGGCAGCTTAATGTACCTTATGATCTCCACTAGACCTGATCTCTCATATTGAGCTAGCCTAGTAAGTAGATATATGTTTAATCCTGGAAAAAGACATGGGAAGCCACTAAATGGATCCTAAGATACCTAATTTGGTCCAAAAGGGTCAAACTAACCTATCAGAGGTCACAAAGTTCGGAAGATGAACTATATGGATATGTAGATGCAGATTATGCAGGTGATTTGGACAAAAAAAAGGTCTCTAACAAGCTATCTCTTCCTCTATGGACCTAATCTAATCAACTGGAAAGCAACATTGCAACCTATAATGGCGCTATCTACAGCAGAAACTGAATATACAACCCTAACAAAGGCAATAAAAGGTCTATGACTGAAGGGACTAATGAGAGACTTCTGCATAAATCAGACCACAGTCAAAATATATTTTGATAATCAAAGCACTATACATCTCTCTAAGAACCCACAATATCACACAAGAAAAAAGCACATTAATATAAAATATCACTTTATGCATGATAAAATGGAAGAAGGAGAAGTAGAAGTGCTGAAAGTTCATACCTTAGAAAATGATGTCGATATGATGTCGATATGTTGACAAAGCCTGTTCTGAAGTTCAAATTACTCAAATGTCTTGAGCTAATAGGTTTTGACCTACCAGAAACAGGGTAAATGTGGTCAGAAACAAAGGATAGAAGATTACATGCGTTCGATTCAAGGTGGAGAATTGAAATAAAATGTCCAACAACTAGTATTTACAGTTTTCTATTAAACAAACTTAATTATATGTAATTGATATGTGTCAGCTATAAATACAAATAAGATTTGTGCTTTTAAGAGCTGCTAAAAAAAAGAACAACAAAAAATGTAAACTACTCATATGCAATCTTCAAGTTTCCTTTGTGGATGTAGGCATTTTTGGCCGAACCACATTACATCGTTGTCCATCTTCTTCTTCCTTTCTTTTACCTATTACATGCAATGTTTCCTTTGCAAACACTCAGGTGCCATTGAAGAAGAAAAGAGAGAAATCAGAAAAGAACAAGAAAGATCTTTTGTCAAAAGTGAAATCATTTCTTCCTCATCAAAATAGTTTCCAACCTCGTGGCAAACTAACAGTCAACTAATGTGCCCTCCTATCATGCTTTTAATTTACCTAACACACAACACAAATTTCCTCTCATTGAGATTTTTTCACAATTTGGGCCTTAAGTTCATATTAGCAGCCCAACAAAGATGAAATTGATGTTTTTAGTTGTGGGCTTACAATGACTCTAATAACTCATTGAGCCGAACAAACAGAGAGAGGATAGAAATCAGAAAGATATTTTTGTAGACTAAAGAAACCAAGTAGAGGAAGCTAAAGAAACAAGATTATAAATAGTTTTGTTCTGCTCACTAGAGACATTACAAAAATTACATATATTTAAAAACACAGCGAGACTAAGAGTTTCACCCACAAAATTATTAACTTCAGACAAGCAGTTGAGTTAACAACTTCAATCCGCCAACATATCCTAATGTCAATTAAAATACAATTTTAATTCATGTAATTTATATCCATTTTATTCTAGTTTTTATATTTTTTTAAAATCAAAATATCATTTTGCTCCTTATACTTTAAAATTTGTTCAGTTTTAGCTACAATAATTTTAGTAAATATTAAATTTAGTCTCAACTACTAATTTATTATTGATTTTTTTAAAGAAAAATATTGTTATCTATTAAATTTTTACTATAAATTTTGAAAACATAGTTTTTTTAAAAAAAAAAAATTTATTATTGTTATTTAACCAATTTTGATTTTAAAAAAAAAAGTAACATTAAAGTACTAAATTTAGAACTTATTGAAAATATATAGATTCAAGTTCAACCATCGAAGGAAATTACGTAAAGAAACAAATTTCTATAAAATATATATATTCACCTAATTTTTAATTAATGGTCAATTTCTTTTGAATAAAAGGGTGGATTGAGCTTCACGTGCATATAAAAATGGAGTGGATTCTGTCTTCTTTGTGGTCTCATAAATCATAATGATGGCCTGAGGGATCAGAAGCAGAAGAAAAAAAGAGATTGAAAATATGTAGAATTTGTTTTATTGTAATCAAAATTTGGTGAGGGATGGATTGATGGTTTGATTTATGATTTCGACATGACGACTTCAAGAGGCCGCTCAGTCGTTTCTCGTTTTTCAATGCCAACCTCTTTCAGTTTCGGTTTCAGCCCTCAATTTGTGATGATGAATGATGTTGCGTATCACAAATTCAAGTCCTTCTTTGCAAATTTTATACATATGCTTTCAATAATTAGAATTTAATCAGTATTATTATAATCAGAATTTAATTCATTAAAATTTTCATATATCTTTTTGAAATAACAAATGTGGTAGGTATCACTGTTGTACTTGTCGAGCGTTTCTATTTTCTTTGGTTACTATAATCATTATTGTAATTATCTCACCCATTTTTTAATACGTATTGGTTACGTGTTGTTGTGAACCTTTTTGTATTCCAAGGGTCTTTCTTCCAAGGAGGAATGTCATTCTACCTATTGAAATATTTTTTTTATCTTAGTTGGGTGTCTTTTATCTTCGATGAGGACTTTTCTTGAGGTTCATTTAACTCAAATAGTTTTTAGATTTAAATACACTTTTAGTCTGTATACTTTGAAATTTATTCATTTTAGTTTATGTTACTTTTAAATAAATTTTAAACTTAGTCCCACTATTAGTTTATTATTAATTAATTTATTATTATTAGTTTGTTATCCATCAACATTTTTACTATAAAGTTAGAAAAAATATTTACATATTTTATTTTATTGTGCGAAAACTATTGTTATTATTTGACCAATTTAAGTAGAATTGAACTTTGAAGGAAAAATTTAAGATTTATTAAAAGTAGAGGAACTAAAATTAGACAATTAAAAGTATATTAATTAAAATTGAACAAACTTTAAAACAGAAAAATTATTTTAAATGACAAAATTGTTGAAAATATTTACAAATAATAGCAAAATATCAGCGTCTATATGTGATAAGATCTATCACAGTCTATCATAGACAATTAGTAAAATTTTACTATTTTTAAATATTTTGATTTATTTTCCTATATTTGAAAAGAATCTTCTAAAATATGAACACTTTCTATATCTAAGGTATAAATTACTTAGGATGAATTTTTAAACTATAAAGACTAACTTTACCTTTTTTTTTTTTTTTTTTTCGCTCCCACAATCAGTAGCAACTCCAAATGGGCCCTCTATCCTCATTTGGGTCGTCTAAGCCCATTTTGATTCATATTTGGGCCTTTACAGCCCAATTACCAACGTCGGGCCGCGCCTGGGCTTCATTTCTTAATAATCCAATCCCGCTCACCTATACCAATCTGCTTTTCTCACCCTATGAGTTTCCATTTTCGTTTTGCCATTATTGACCCTAACGTCTCGTATGGTTGGACTTGATTTATTTTATTTACATTGGATGATGCATAAGTAATTTCAAATATTTCTTTTGGATTGTTTTTAAATATAAAAAATAAATAAAATAATTTTTAATTATAGTAAAATATTGCTACCTATTTGTAATGAACTACTGTTATTTATCACTTTAAAATAGTTACCATTTCTTTTAAGTAATATATGTCTAGTTAGTATGTCTCACTATAAGTGTGAGGGAAAAATTGAAAAACTAGCTTAAACTTATCGGCGCTGAAGTCAATTCGGTTTGGTGGTTTCAGTTTGTGTACAAGTAAAACCGACTGTAAATTCAACTTAATTCATTTTTTCTTGAAGAAAATTGCAAAAGCTACCTCTAAACTATAAGGTTGTACCAATCACACCATGAACACTCAAATTATCAAATAAAAAAGAAAGAAAAACGAAATTGTATAAAGATAAAATTAATTAAACCAGAAGAAAAAAATGAAAAGTAAATTAAGAATTGCCATTTGAAAGGAAAAACAGATTTATTACCAACTAGGCTTTGTTTGGTAACTATTTTATTTTTGTTTTGAAATTTTTAAAAATTAATTTTTTTTTTTACAATAATTTACATCTTTCTTGAGTACATGAGTTTTTAGCCAAATTCTAAAAATAAAAATAAGTTTTAAATTTTAGTTTTTAAAATTTGAATTGGTTTTTAAAAATATGAGTAAAAAGATAGATAAAAAAAAAAAGATAAATTGAGCATGTTTGGGAGCTTAATTTTTAAAAATAAAAAATAAAAAATGAAGGGTTGTTTTGGTTTTGAGTTCCTAACTTCTAGAAACAAAGGCCTCTGTTTCCATGGTGGCGAGTTGCCATGTGTTAGTGTTTGTAAGTTGTGCAGCAGAGCCATTGAGGCTTATTCATTTCGTTAGAGCCGTGAATGTAATGCCCAAATCTTATTTGCAAACAAAAAGAATTCAAATATGACTCTTCATTTCTCCTCAGTTCTTAGAGTCACGACCCACAATCACAATCACCGGCGATCTCCCTCTTCTCATCGTCGGTTTGGCGATTTGTCGATTTCCCTCTCAATCAATCTCCTAATTCTGACCTGCGTCTCTCTCTCTTTGTTGCAGTCGATCTCCCTCCGTCAGCGTCAATTTCCATTTTCTTTTTCCTTTTTTCTTTTTTTGTTAAAATAGATGATGATGAAGAAAGAACCAGACCCTAACCATTTGATATGCTCACCAGAAAAGCAACCATCCTTCAATTCTTTCAACAAACCCTAAGTCTCAATCTTTCTTTTCATGTTCCTTTTTTCTTTTAATTTTAATGGGATTAAGATAAACTTAATCTAACCACTACGTAGAAGAAACGTTCGATTTACCCCTTTATTCCTTTTAGTGATGGATTATATAATTATTTTAGGTTATTTTATATTTAAATTATTAAATTAAAAATTTGTATTATTATTTTTTCAATTCACACGTAAATTAAATTTTTTTTTTTTGAAAAAAATCGTGTTTTTTTTTTTTTTTTTTTTT